>BSBK01001429.1:420000-672500 GCA_027943335.1 Chamaecyparis obtusa
AAGAAGAGAAAGCATAAAGGATCAGACCCCTGCAACAGGGGAAAATAGCTCTAAGGTGACACAAGGAGGTTCGGCATCTAAATCAAACAAAAAAGGGGGCCAAATCAAATCTGGAGGAGTTCAGACAAGAGGACAACAACAAAAGGCGGATACTTGAACACCTAAAAGAGAAAGGGGAAGAGTATCTGAGAAAGAACAGAGAGAGCTGGAAGCAAAACAAAACATAGCAGATGGAAGACAGCTCACCATCGATCAGGTCTACCCTCCAAATTTTTAATGAAGATTTTATCTTGGAATATTAGAGATCTCAATAGTCCTCACAAACAAGATGTAGTTAGGAACTTAGTTAGAGATTCTAATCCTGATAGTTTGCTTATTCAAGAAACTAAAATGGTTAGAGATAAGATAGTTAAAATCAATTTGTTGAAGAATGGGGATAAGTTTAGTAGTGACTCTGAAGGGGCTTTTGGAGGATTGGCTATCTATTGGAATACTAAAAGTTTTACTTGCAACCTGTTCAAAGAGGACAAGAATTTCCTAGCAGTTAAAGTCAACAGTATTAAGGATAATTTCTCCTGGACTCTGATTAATGTGTATGCCCCTAATACTAAAACTAGTAGACTCAATCTTTGGAAAAGGATTCATGACATCAAAAAGGATCACCTAGATGATAACTGGATGATGATGGGAGACTTCAACACACCCCTCAAAGATGTTGAAAAAAAAGGAGGGAACAATACCCAAGTGGAAAGCAGGGTTGATCTTATGGATTTCATAAGTAATGAAGGCTTGTTGGATGTTGACCTCGAAGGAATTGATTATACTTGGACAAATACAAGAGTGGGAGCTGATCTCATACAGGTTAAGCTTGACAGAGTCATCATCACTCATGGATGGATTGCTAACTTTTCTTGCTCCCTCTCATCTCTTAACCGCATTGGTTCAGATCACTATCCTATCTCATTTATTGCTAACTCCTTCAGAGGGAAAGGTAACACTCCTTTCAGACTAGAAAAAATGTGGATGAGTCACCCAGATTTAAAAAATAAAATAAAGGAATGGTGGAATATCGAAGTGGAAGGAAAAGCTATGTACCAAGTGGCAAAAAAAATGGCAAATATCAAATCTAAAGTTAGACACTGGAACAAGGAGGTCTTTGGTGATATTTTCCAAACTAAAAGCAAAATTCAAATGGATCTCAAGGAAGTTCAAGACAAGATTTAGAGTATAGGGTTGACAGAAGATATGAGAAAAGAAGAAAATATTTTCCTTGTTGATTACCATAATATCATATCTAAAGAGGAGACCTACTGGAGACAGAGATCAAGATCCCTATGGCTGAATTTGGGAGACATAAATACCAAATTCTTCCACTTAACATTGATGAAACATAAAGCTATGAATAGAATCAACTCACTGGTTACTTCAAGGGGCACTCTCAATAAAGAGGAAGAGATAAGGAAAGATATGATGGGTCACTTTGCCTCGATTCTTTCTAGGGAACAAGATCTCAATCAAGATGATCAGAACTCTTTGTTGAGCTCCATTCCTATGGTGTTGGAGGCTGAGGAAAATCTCTTTCTTAAAGCTATTCTGATGGAGGAAGAAATTAAAAAGGCTATACATTCTTTTGAAGGTGAAAAATCCCCTGGGCCGGATGGCTTCCAAATGTTTTTCTTTCAAAACTATTGGGAAATTATTGGAAAAGATATATGTGGTGCTATGAAATAATTCTATGGTTTTAAAGCTATTCTTAAAGAGCTCAATTCCACCTTCATAGCTCTGATACCCAAAAGACCAGGAGCTAACTCTGCTGATAGCTTTAGGCCTATAAGTCTTTGTAACTCCTTGTATAAGATCATGTCTAAGGTTCTCACTACAAGGATTCTCAAGATTCTCCCTCAGCTTATTTCTCCTCATCAGAATGGGTTTGTCTTGGGGAGGCAAATCTTGGACTTGATTATGGTTGTTCATGAGAATATTCATTCACTGGAAAAATCAAGGAAATAGGGTTTCCTCATGAAACTTGATCTATCAAAAGCTTATGACAGAGTTGATTGGGAGCTTCTTTCTAAAATTCTTCAGGGTTTTGGTTTTGATGCTGGAGTGATCAAACTTATTATGAAACTTGTTACTACAGTTTCCTCTTCAGTGATTGTGAATAGGGGATCCTCTCCTTTCTTCAGACCTTCCAGAGGGTTACGAAAAGGTGATCCTATCTCCCCTATCCTTTTTGCTATCATGGCTAAAAGTCTTGTGAGATTCATTACCCTATAGGTCTCTCATGGTTTGATTTCAGGTTTACATCCATCTTCAGTTGGTATTGTCTTTTCTCATGAACAATTTGTTGATGATATGATTCTTATGGGAGAATCTACTGTTAAAGAGGATAGGAATATGAAAAAGGCATGAAATGTTTATTCAAGTGCTTCAGGTCAACTCATAAATTGGGAGAAGAGTGCCCTATTTTTCTTCAATACTCCTGAAGCTAGAATGAATAAAATCTTTGCTATTCTTGGTTGCAAAATAGGAAGAATCCCGACCTCTTATCTCGAGCTACCATTGTGCTTGAAACTGGAGGCCAATTTCTGGAATGAAATCCTTGATAAATTTCATACGAAGTTGGCGGGATGGAAAGGAGCAATCCTCCGTCAAGCTGGAAAAGTGCAACTATTGAAGGCCACTCTTCAAAATCTTCCTGTCTACGCCCTTAGTCTGTTCAAAATACCTCAAAAGTTTTCTGATTTAATTGAAAAAATCCAAAAAAGGTTCCTTTGGATAGGAGTGGAAGAGAAAAAGAGACTCAGCCTGGTGGCCTGGGAGAAGATTTGTAAACCGAAAAAGATGGGGGGCCTGGGAATTAGGAGCATAATTAATACTAATAAAGCTCTCTTAGCAAAGCAATGTTGGAGAATATTTGAAGATGAGAAAGAATGGAATATGATAATGAAAAGGAAATACCATCTCAATAATCTTGAAGGAATGCTCCAATCTCAAAATGATATACATGGATCTTTTGTCTGGAATAGTATAAGTAAAGGCAAGAATCTTATAAGCAAAGGTGCTATTTGGAATCTGGGAAATGGAAAAAAAATTTAGTTCTAGAATGATAAATGGATGTTGGATAAGCCTCTTATAGAGAATGAAGAATAGGGGAATGTTATCCAGGATTGTAAAGATTCTATTGGTGAATTTGTGAGTGACTATTGGAAAAATGAAGAGTGGATAGACCTGGGGCTGAAGGATATCAGATTTAAAGAAGTGAATAAACAATTAAACAACTGGTTTATCAGAGAAAATGAGTTTGATAAACTTATTTGGGGTCCAACTACTTCTAGAAAGTTCTCAATTACTTCTGCTTCGAATCTTCTCCTCCCTAATGAGGCTCAACCTTTGTGGGCATAGGTATGGAATAAAGAACTTACCCCTAAAATTAACATTTTTTTTGGCTGCTTGTCCAGAACAAAATCCTCACGCAGGACAACCTCATGAGAAGAGGGTTTCAATTGCCTAATAGATGTGCCCTATGTTGTCAAGAAGCTAAGAATTGCAATCATCTAATGATACACTGCTCTTTCACTAGAGAGGTTTGGGACACTATAATATCTTTGCTCGAGCTCAATTGGGTGAAACCTAACTCTATCCAAGAGTTTTTCCAACAGTGGCAGAGTCCTTTCCATGACAAAAATGCTAGGGATATTTGGAAAATTGTCTTTCCCCACTTCTCTTGGCAAATCTGGAAGGAGAGGAATAACAGAATCTTTAGAGAGAAAAAGGCACCTCCTTCTTTGGTTGCTAATTCTATAACTAGAAGTATAATGGAGAACTATAGAAGTATGGGAATAAAAGACAGTAACCATTGGGATCTTCAACCTAAGAAGGACAATATTATTTCATGGGAGAGACTAAAAAGTAGTCAGATACAGAATCCTAGAGATAATGTTATGTGGACTGCTCCTCCTTTTGGATAGATTAAAGGGAACTTTGATGGTTCGGCTAGGGGAAATCCTAGAAGGGCTGGAGGTGGTGGTCTTTTAAGAGATATTGCTAGAAACTATTTAGGAGTGATCGTTGTCCCATTGGGTATCCAAATGAACCATGTGGCGGAGGTTGAAGCTACACTTTACCTGGTTATGATGGCGAAAGATATGGGCTACACAAAATTATGGCTAGAAGGGGATTCCCTTAATATAATTAATTGTATTAAAGGGAAGTCTATGAGCTCATGGACTATAGAACACATTATAAACAAAATAAAAATAATTATGAATTCTTTTGAAGAATGCCATGTCACTCACGTCTATTGTGAAGGAAACAAACTGGCGGACAGGCTGGCAAATGAAGGTACCTTGAGTGATGTCACCCAAAAGTGGAGAGGGGAAGTGAATCTAAAGGCTGAGATTACGAGTCTAATCAGCTATGATAGGATTAATCACTATGAAGGAAAAATCACCTAAAATGATGATGACAAGGACAAATCATTTACCGAGGAGGTTTGCATGTAAGGCAAAGTGTGGGATCATTATTTTGCAGTTAATGAAGCACAAACATTGGGTTAATATCAATAACCACAAAAGAAGAGATAAATAAAGAAGAAAGGCAAAAATCACTACTAAGGAGCTGAACCAGTATATTAGAAATAAGCATAAAATGGGAGGTGGTTTGAAGAGGGAGGAACCTTCCGACTGTGACAAATGGAGATAGGACAGAAAAGTCCTGAAGAAGCTAAAGAAATAGGGGGTTACGCAGTTCATGAAGAAGCTTCACGAACATGACAAATCGATCACTTCTTTGTTCACAGATGGTTGGGCTAATGGTAAAGTTCACCTATGGGGCAAGTCCTTCACTCTTACTATTTCTATTTTAGCTAAAATTACTGGTTTACCTTTGGAAGGAACCCATTTCCATAGAGGAAATCATAGGCTTGGAACTGAAGCTTTCTCTATTTTCCCTAAAACTGATGATGAGAAAGCCCTCATGACCAAGGGTAATGGTGACTATATGGACATAACCAATATTGATGATTTCTGGGCCAAAATTTTGAAGGTTATGATTGAATATTTTACGCTTGATGGGCGTTACTCCAAAATTTACAACTTCCATTTTGTTTTTGCAAACCATTTTAGGCATAATAGGAGGATTTCTTTCTATTATTATCTTACGAGTTCCCTGAATAGTAGCATAACGAGGCATAGGAAGAAGGCTAGTAACCCCATGTTGAATGAGGGCTTGATCCTTCTTATATCCGACTACACCAGGGACAATATTCTGGACCCTATCCCTAAAAGAATCACTAGTAAAAGAAAGGAGAAGAATGAGGTGGAGACAAAGGCTGAGACAAGTAAGAAGAGAAAGAAAAATAAGAAAAAAGGCCACTGATAGTACTAGTGGCAAAGACAAGGCCAACACTGAGGAAATTGTGAAAAGGCCTCACTCCCAGGGGAAGGGTAACATTGAGGAAGGTAATGAGGATAATTCTGGAGAAGAAGAGAAAAAAAAATGAGAAAGAGGAAGGGAACAGTCAAGAAAAAGAGCAGGAAGAGGAAATGATTGAATGGCTGGTAGAGGAGAATGAAGAAAAGGAGGAGAGCAATCAAGAAGAAGAAGATGAAGAGGAGGAAGCAGATGAGGAAGAGGAAGAGGCCCAGGAAAATTCTACAAAAGATGACATGGAAGAAGCCCTTGATCATAATGGTGGTGTCGATAAAGAGGAAGAAGGCACTCAGGTGTTAACTATGGATGCTAAGAGTACTATCCAGGATGCCCCTGTGGAAGAAGATCTGATTGATGTTAACCCAAAAACTAGGGATGGTAAGAACAGAGATGAGGATGGTAATGATGATGAGGGACTTATAGTGGGAATTACGGCTAGCCAAGAGAATGAAGGTAAGGAGACTTGTAAGACCACTTTGCAAATGAAAAAGATGAAGATAACTGGAAAGTGAATAAGGAAGGTATGGACATGATGACCATGGTAGAGAACAACAATAATAAAGAGGAAACCTTAGTCCTCTTGAGGGAAGCTTCTATGCAGGAGGAGGAGAATAATGCTGAGAGTCAGGATAAGAAAATGGAACGAAAAAAGGAAATGCAGGAAATGAAACTCCAGATCCAGGGAATGGAAAAAACCATGAAAAATATGACTACTAAGCTGGGAGAGATGGAAAATAAGGTTTTTGATAAGGTGAAAAATAAAAATAAAAATAAAAATGAGGATTGTACTACTGAGATGAGAAAGATAGTTAATGACAAGGTGAAAGACTTAGAAGCCAAAATTAGCACCTACGACAACATGATAAAAGGTGTTCTGAGTCACAGCAACGAGGGTCTGAAGGAGACAATTATGAACTTGAATATGTTGCATAACTATCTAGAAAGGAACATGCTGGAAAGAACTATAATCACCATTGATGAGGATGTTGGCAATACTGGTCCAGGGATGAGAACTAGAGGGCGCATCCAGAGGAAGGTCCCTGAAAAACTGAAAGAACTAAAGGAGCTGCAAGAGACTATCCAGAAGATGGAAGACCTCCAGAAGAAGGTTGAAGAAATGATAATAGATAAATAGCTTGGTCTTGATGTTAGTTGTTTTGTTGCTAGTTTTTCTTTTAGTTTCTATGTTTGAACTATGATGTTGTTTGTTCTTGCTTTTTTTTGCCAGCAAGTGTTTCACTTTGAAACTTTATTGCTCTATCTTTTTTCTTTTTTGTAATTGGTTTTGGGTCCATGTAAAACCTGCTTTTACCTTAATCAAAAACTTTCCTCACTATTTGTCATCAAATTTGTTTCCCTGCATAAAACAACAAATAAAAAACACATAAACCCAGTAAAGAGCCTACAAGTTTGTTCAAATTAGAAAATAGATGCAAATATTTTGATAGGAAAATGCAATAACCTTTAGGTACAAACACAAAAAATTGGAGATACAATTATGGCAGAATATAGATACAATTGCAGTAATAAAAGAATCAACTACAATACTCTTCAGTCAAATGCAACAATAAACTAAATAATTGTGGTAATAAAATAAATAGATGCAATAATATTTCATCATTGTGTTATTAAAAAGAACAAATGCATAAATAAATGAATGATTGCGGTGAAGAACACACAGTTGAAAAAATTAAAGGATGATGAAAAAAATAAAATATTGGTCATACGATCGAGACCAAAAATAATTGTTAGTTCTTCTTCAAGCACTCTGTGGGTTTTTTATTTACATTAGGTTCACCAAATGTATGTAGGGGGAAATCTACAATACTAAGAAAGAATATTAGTAGTAATGAAATTAATCAACTAAATAACTACTAAATAATAATCCTATAGTAAAACATATTATATTCATGATAATTGTAACTATAATAATGAAATTTAATTCAAACAATTCCAAATATGCCAAATATCTTCCATTGCTTCTCTACACTCTTGTTGAAGTGGTTCTCAAAGTTGATTCTAGTAGCACTTGGACTCAAAGATTCAAGAAAATACTGAAAACCATTGATTTCTCAGAAAATGAAACCTGCATAAGATACTTGATTCTCAGATTTTGGATCCTTGTTATGAGAAAGGACAGGGTTTATATAGATATTCAAGATTAGATGAACAATTAGGATCAATTTTGGGAAAAATAAATTGAACAAATGAGATAATTAGAGAGGAGAATATTTTGGGTTATCTTCTGAAATTGAAGGTTTGATTATGTCTGTGTAATTAAATATTATGAATTAAACTTAAGCTTGCCTAGGATAATGCATTGCATAGTAGTTTTTCATTGAGACACCTAGGAGTTTACACCTATACTAAGCACATGGTGTAGGATAATTCCACTTTAGGTGTTGATAGGAATTATCACATTCCACTATATGTGTGAGATCCACCTTTAGTGTGCATATCACATTATCATCCTTGTAAGAATTTTCCTAAGGAAAAGAATAAAACGTCAAGATCTAGAAGCTCAATTGATAGCACAAGAGAGACAGTAAAAATGATCAAATAATTGATTATAGCCAATTGAATTGAATACAAAGTAGGAGTGCCTAAATAAATAGGCAATGCAATAAGACTACATGATAAGGAGATGATAAGCTATCAACCTCACTAGGTGGAATCACATGTCTACCAAAGGTGGATCATCCTCCATTGTACATCAAAGTATGCACAACATGTGCAACAATGAGATGATGATAATGTGATCAGAGCACTAAAGGTGGATCTCACACACAAAGATGTATGAGATGACAATTATCACCACCTAAAGTGGATTTTATCCTAACCATGTGCTAAAATGAAATGCAAACTCCTAGGTATCTCAATGACAACTAATATGAAAATGCATTATCCTAAGTAAACTTAAGTAAAGTGTAATTAGTGAATACATAATTACACCAGCACACCCCTTAAGTGAAACTTAGGGGAATGCACTTAAGCTCACATTGTTGGATGACAATGCATGATGGGTCTCGGCTACTAGGCCATGTTAGGTACCCATATACAATATGCAAGAGCAATGCAATGAAATATCTCATAAAAATGGAGGTAGAGGGAAAACCTCATGGGAAAAACTTGATAGACTATAAATGATTGAATATCTTGAAGGAGAGTTTGACAACTAATTGAATATTTGAAAGACAATGATTGATGATCACCGAGGTACAAAGGTATATGTGAGACATTAAATCAATTAATGTATTATCATTGATGTCAACTAGTTTTGACTATACTTATCATGATGGTTACAAACATATGAAGAAGGAAATAATGATGAAGGGATGAGATATCTACATAAAGATGAGATGGATGAGAAAGATATGGATATGATATTAGTTGGGTAAATTATTGATGATTCTATGGCATTATGTTAGTGATTTGATTGTATTACATGAATCTATTATGGATTGAAGATAAAGAATGACCAAGTTTTTGTGGTCGGTAAATGAAGAATTCATTATACACCAAGTTGGAACAATGTACACCAAGCAAGTGTATTGTATACTGAGTACAGTGTTAACCAAGTTAGTTATCACCGACGCATTACGGTATTGACCGAGTGAAAGAAATAAATGGAACTAATGACCTTCGACTAAAGATGATGAGCTACACAATAGTTAATGATTTTGAGTTTAAAGATAATGTTTGTTATGATGATCAAATGATTGACAAAATTCAAGGATGATCGAATGAAGGAGAATGAAATGTGTTAATGACACAATTATCAAGGAAGGTTAAAGCGGCAAAATCAATGGTGAAGATTAAGAGGCAACATCTATGGATAAAAATAAAATGGTTTACAAAGTCTATAAAAGGAGATAAGAGATTCAAATTTAATTATGGAATACATGTGGAAAATTAAATTAATGCAAAGCTGATCAAACAGATTGAAGATAGAACTGAGAAAATCTACAGACAACACCAAGCGAAAGAGAAAGGAATTACCAAGAAGATTAGAGTTGGAGGAAACAAAGAGATTGAATTGAGATTATTGATCAGAGGTATTTTTGAGCTCAGCGTAGATCTAAAAATATGCAAAATGAGTTGTATTTGAATTAGATCATTATTATAAAAGTTTAACCATTGCTACAGATAAATCTTTTAACCGAGTGGGACTTAACAGTCTTTATATTTCAATATGACATTCAATGAATGTTGATTGTTTTCTTGTTGACCCCATAGTGAATGTTTGGTCAAGGGATAACTATTAGTGATAAATCCTCTAACCATGTCACACCTTACATTGTGTATTGTAACCTTTAACAAGGTTGGCTCTTAACCGAGATCACTTCAAGAGAGTGGATTATTTTGGGTTACCGGTTCTAGGTGGTTTTTCCCCTAACAGGGTTTCCACATTAGAAAAAAAAGTTTTATATGTGTATGGATGTGTTGAATTGTTATTTTACTTTACACATTGCAATAACTGGATTGATCAGTAAACACAATATTTAATTTACTAATATTCAGTAGATGAATAGAAAGGCATAGTTGATATATTACCAAGTTGATTAATTGATTTGAATTTTTTTTTATATACATCTAGAAGTATTTGGGACTGTAGGATAACTGGACTTAACTGATTCACCCCCCTCTTAGCTATCTAACAATTGGTATTAGAGCATAGAGTGATTGAAGGAAAGTTTGAAGGACTTATGCTAAAGATCAAAAGATGTATAAGAGAGAGGTACCAAAGCTAAACAAAGACAACTTCTTGACATGGAAAAGCAAAATGAAATTGTATCTATCAGGAATTGGTGAGTCTACTACATACTACTTGGAAAATGAGTTCATCTTACCCACTGGACCTTTGACTATTGATCAAATGAGAGAAAGACATGATCACAATGCTATGATGATAGAGCTTACTTCTTCCTTATCAAATGTCAAATTTGAAGATTTTAAGACATGTACAACTGCTAAACAGATGTGGGACAAGCTTACACTAGTTCATGAAGGAGATGTGAATGTACCAAGGGCTAAAGATGAAAGTCTTAGAGGAAAGTTTGATGAAATGAAAATGAAAGAAGGTGAGAACATATCTCAGTACAGTAACTGAGTCAAGGAGGTTGTGAATACTATCCAAGGAGCAGGAGGTATTATTGATGAAGACATTGTTGTAAGTAAAATTCTTAGAACCTTGTTACCTACCTATGCTATTAAAGTCTCTACAATTCATGAAATGAGAGAAACTCTTGGTAATAATGTTACACTTGATAGTCTAATCGGTAGACTAACTACATTTGAATTGAACAACTTTGACAATAGTATTTTTCCTATCGTTTAATTTGCATTTATGTCATCTCTGAAAATTGGTAAATCAAGTAGCAAACATAGGATAAGAAATGAAAGTGACAGTGAAAGTGAAGAGAATGAACCTGATGAAATTGAAGCATTAATGGCTAGAAGATTGCAAAAAGGTAAAGGAAGATATAGAGGAAAACTACCTTTGGTATGCTTTAAATGTAAAGAGATTGGTCATATTGATTCTAGATGTCATGACATGAAAGAAGATGAGAAAACTAATGAAAGATCTAATGAAAAGAAGCATAATAGAAGAGATTACCGAGATCACAGAGGTAATCAAAAGTATGACAGAAGAAGTAACCAAGACTAAAAAGATAAACACAAGAAGGCATGTTACCTTGTTGAAGATGAAGATGAGGATACCAACACTGACACTAATGAAGACATTGAAGTGGTGTTTGTAGCTTTAAAAGAAGATTCATTAGAAGAAGAAAGGTATATTGAAACAACACTTATTTCTAAAGTTAGCAAGAATGATACTTGGATTATTGATAGTGGTTGAACACATCATATGATTGGTGATGAAGATAAATTTGAATACCATGAACATTATAATAGAGGATCTGTTAAAATGGGAAATGACACACCTTGTCCAGTGAAAGGAAAAGGGTCTATATTGTTAAACAATAAGAATAGATGTGAGAATTCATATTAGGTGAAAGGACTTAATTATAATCTATTGAGTATAGCACAACTGAATAACATAGGTCATCAAGTTGCATTTGAAAATAGAAAGGTGAAAATATATGATGAGACTGGAAAGTTGGTCAGTACTGGTGAACAATCTAAAGGTAATTTGTTCTATCTTGACAATGTTGGAACTTCTTGTTTATTGGCTAAAAATGAAGATGTGTGGTTATGGAAAAAAAGGTTATGTCATGTGGATTTTGAAAACATGGTTAAGATCGGTAAGAAAAGGAAAGTTAGAGGTTTACCGAGCATATCTAAACTTGATCATGTTATGTGTAAACAATGTCAAATGGGAAAGATGTCAAAATCTAGTTTTAAGAGAAAATACTTTTCTTCTAATGCTATTTTGGAGTTAGTTCACATTGACTTATGTGGTCCTATGAGAACTCAGAGTTATTATGGAGACAGATATTTTATCTTGTTTGTTGATGACTTCTCTAGAATGATGACTATCATGTTCTTGAAAGAAAAATCTGAAGCTTTTAAGATGTTTAAATGGTATAAAGAAAAAGTGGAAAAATAAAGTGGTAAAGAACTTAAATGCTTGAGATCAGATAGAGGTGGTGAATTTGTTTCTGATGAGTTCACTTATTTTTGTAATGAGCATGGAATTAAGAGATAAGTTTCTACACTGAGGACACCCCAACAGAATGAAATTGCTGAAAGGAGAAATAGATCAATTATGGATTGTGCTAGAACACTAATGATTGAAAAGGACATTGCACAAATGTACTAGAGAGAAGTTGTTAGTACTATTGTATATACATTGAACTGAGTTCAACTAAAGAAAGAATCAAACAAGACACCTTATGAATTATGGTATGGTTACACACCTAATGTGAGTTATTTCAAAATATTTGGAAGTAGATGTTACATTCTGAAAGATGATAGAAATGGGAAATTTAATTCAAAAGGTGATGAAAAAATATTCTTAGGATATTCTACTAAAAGAAAAGCTTATAAATGTTTGAATAAGGCTACTAACAAAATGATTGAAAGTGCAAATGTGAGAGTTGATGAATTCACTAAAAAGAATGATGAAGAAAGTAAAAAGGAACCAAAAGACTATGGTAGATTTGTTTACATTGATGAACTTGACACTCTACCTAAGCAACAACCTATCGTTACCGAGCAATAGGGTAATTCTATCAAGCATCAATCTTTACAGACTGAGAATCAACAAATGGTTACCGGTGAAGATCATGATCATGCACCAAGTGGAGAACATATTGAAGAATAAAGAACTGAACCTGTACTTTCCATAAATGTTCACATCATCCACAAGATCAGATAATTAGAGATAAGAGAACTGGCATGATGACACAAAGTAATTTGAGAAATAATACATGTTTAGTTTGTGAATTTGAACCTAAAACTATTAATGATGCACTTAAAAATGATGAATGGATTAAGGCTATGAATGAAGAGATTGAGAAGATATAGAAAAACAAAACATGGACATTGGTACCGAGACCGAGAGACAAAAATGTGATTGGAACCAAATGGATATTTAGAAACAAATTGAATGAGAATGGAGATGCTACAAGGAACAAATAAAGACTAGTATGTAAAAGTTATGCACAAGAAGAGGGAATTGACTATGGAGAGACTTTTGCACTCATTTCTAGACTTGAAGGAGTTAGGGTATTGCATGCATATGTTGCTTACAAAGGATTTAAAGTTTATCAGATGGATGTTAAATCTGAATTTCTGAATAGGATACTTGAAGAAGAGGTATACATCAAATGTGTCATTAATGACAAGGTACAAATAAAAATGTGGCACTTTATGATAGTGTGTGTATAAAATGGCTCATGCAAGATCATACAAAATCAAATGCAAAGCTAGAAACATGAAGATGATGAAGCCACCAAAGATGCCATGCCAAAGAAAAAGTGTCCTCTTGTTGGCTTGTAGCCATGAAGTCTTTGCGATGAAATCGGCCTCCCCCCTGGTTGTCGATTGGATGATGCTACAAAATAGGTATGTAGATGGCAAAGAAAAAAAATGTTCCCAATTTTGCTTATTTATTAAAATTTTGTTTTTCAAAAACCCAATAAGGTTAAGAAAAAAATGTTATTAAAAAGGCCCAAAAAAACTTTTATTAGTGTGTGCGAGTGTTTACACCTTCATGAAATTAGGACAATTAGCTACAATTCTATGAAAATACAATGGAAATCTAAGAATTGTATTTAACATCCATAACATCTCATGGTTCTCTATCTAAGCTTGGTAAGTAGAGCTCTCAGCCTTATTCTCTACTAGTGACAATCCTAGAATGAGAAATTATGATAAATGCCTAAATCTAGCTCTCAATTCTCCAAAATGATACAAAGATTAACTCAAAATGCTCATGATAATGCTCTCAATTTCACTATTTGCTCTCCAAATGCTTAAAATATTTCTCAATTGCTCTCAAATTGCCTATAGTGATGATGCTATGCACTTGAATTTTCTAAGATATCTTATGCTCTCAAAATTACTTCTATTTATAGTAAAATCCCAAGGGTAGGGGATAGAGTGACTTGATCATGGTTTAGCCTTGGTTGAGTCAAAAAATTTGAAATGTTTTTAAATGGGGGGACAATTTAAATGATTGTCTCAAACGTTTGGACAAGTAGACAAATTTGAGTGGTTGAGATTGAAAGTTGAAAATGAGTGATTGAGATTCAACTATTTGGAGTGATCCATGTGCATTGTGTTCTCAATTCTTATTGGTTGCTCAAATTATGTTGAAAGATATTAGGATTAATTAAATTCCATCAATTAATTAAATTATCCATGTAAGGGAATAGGTTCAATTTGATTTTTGATTTAAAACTATACAATTAATTGATTAAAATCAATTATATAGTGTGATTGATCCCTTTAAGCTTGTATTTAATTATTTGATGTCATGATTTGATTTTTTCTTTGATTTAAATGATTTTGTCCAATTTTGATTAATAAATATCCATTTAAAATTGATTTGATCCATTTTGATGAAAATTAGAGCATTTGGCTAAGATTTTGTAAATTTGAATGATTCTAAAATACCTGCCCAGTTTTGGGTGTCTACAATTAGAAAATAAAGAAAAAAACACAATTGTTTTTTTAATTTTTACATTTAAAAAACTTTATTAAAGGAAAAAAAACATTGTTATTATTTTTAGATTAAAAACTTTATTAAAAAATAAATTAAAAAATGTTTAATTTTATTTTTTTAAAGAATAAAAAGTAATTAAAAAAAAACCCTAACGGGTCTGCATAGCAATGCGGTCAGCACTGTCAGTGTTGGTACCGCACTGTAGTGAGGTCAACATTGTCAATGCTGGTACAAAGAGGCCTATGGGCAAAAAAAATAATTTTATTTTTGATTAAAAACTTTTCCAAAAAGACCCCCCTTTCGTTATTTATTATATTTCAATTTTTTAATAAAATAAAAAATTTATTAAAAAAATAAATTTGTACCTACAAACTACGCAAATCCGTACAATGGGCAGGGAGGGAGATTTTTTCAACCAAGACCAACTGTGTCTGATCTAGGTGAATGAAGAGTCGATTTTGGGGTTTTTGGTCACTCTGATCGCAATGACAATGTCAAATTTGGCCCAAAAAGCTCCAAATTTGTAGATCGAGGTCAATTTTTTCTCTAGACACTCCCACAAGCTATTGCACCTCTAGATCTGAATCATGGCCCTCCAAAAGTTGAAGCAAATATGCTCTCCAATGGCTATGCAATGAAACTTCAACTACTCTGATACCATGTAAGAATTTTGATATTGCTCTGATACCATGTAAGTATTTTCCTAAGGCAAATAATAAAACACCAAGATCTAGAAGCTCAATGGATAGCACAAGAGAGACAAACAAAATGATCAAAAAATTGATTATAGCCAATTGAGTTGAATACAAAGTAGGAGTGCCTAAATATATAGGCAATGCGATAAGACCACATGATAAGGAGATGATAAGCTATCAATCTCACTTGGTGGAATCACATGTCCACCAAAGGTGGATCATCCTCCATTGTACATCAAAGTATGTTCAACATGTGCAACAATGAGAGGATGATAATGTGATAAGAGCACTAAAGGTGGATCTCACATAAAAAGAGGTATGAGATGAAAAATATCACCACCTAAAGTGGAATTTATCCTATCCATGTGCTAAAATGAAATGCAAACTCCTAGGTGTCTCAATGACAACTAATATGCAAATGCATTATCCTAAGTAAACTTAAGTAAAGTGTAATTAGTGAATACTTAATTACACCAACAATCCTTATCATATTACACATACTTCATTACAAAATGGAGGATGATCTACCTTTGGTGGACATGTGATTCCACCTTGTGTAGGTGACAACTTATCTACTCCTTATCATTATTTCTTGTTGCATTGCCTATATAAGAAGGCCTATTATGTACATTTTAATGATGCCCATTATCAATAATATTATTCTTGCATCTTAATGCAATTACCTCGTCATTCTGATGTAGTCAAGTATGGAGAAATCCATAAATGATCAATCCAACCTTGCAGCCAATTCAAACACAATGAAAACAATAGCCAAGATAAAAAAGAAATGAAAGATCAACCTTTAGTTATTATTAGAAAATCAGTTACAACATATTTGCAACATGCATTATTACATGCCAAACATACATGTCTGATTATGATTAGAAATCCCTTACAAACCCTAGCCAAACTATGGCCAAATAATCTTATGAAGGTCACCTATCCATTAAGAATAAGTCCAAGATCCTATATAGCTATTACAACCATCAGTCAGCCCAGAAAATATCACATTTCCCAAGAATAGAGAAAACATAATACAACAAATAGGTCAGCTCCCAAATCCATAAGAACAGCCCCCAATGAATAAAATAAGAGATGTGATTACAAGTAAGTCAACCTCAAACAAAGAAATGCATTGGCATGATCGCAATTAGGAATTCCAACCGGTAGATTGGAAAATTGATCGATGAACACAAAGATTAGCTGAAAAATGAAGAACATGACAGTCTCTCAAAGAATCAACAATAACTCCTACATGATGAATCTAAATGAGGTGCGATCATAGGATATGGTCCAAGATGAAGCCACAAACACACTATATAAATCACAACTCAAAACAAAAAGTATAGATTGACCGCAACTTGAAACACTTGATCGATCAATAGGAAACTAAATATCTTTTTGGTTGATGCAAGATTTATTAGATCCCAAGATGCTCTTGCCTCAGACACTTGGGGTACTTGAAAAGTGGGACCCTCACTTTTCTAGGGCCAAAGGAAAACCAAAGTGTTCAACCTCAACCTGAGGAAACCATGACGAATCTTCAACTGGTTTGTCCTTCCACTTGACAAGATATTCCATATACCGACTACCTCTCGTACTCCTACCAAATCTACTATCCAAAATCTTCTCTATCTGATCCTTTTGCTTCTTAGGATACTCTTGTCCAACATCTGACTCAACAATGCTACCACCATATGATTCATGATACTTGTTGGCTTGCCTTTGGCACCGAAGTTTTAAAATTTTAAAATCGAGCATCATAGAGAAATTTCCTCAAATTTTAACACCCTTTGTAATGGTTTTTATGTTTTTATGAAGTTATAGTTTTTAAAAGAGAAACATTGCAAGAGGAGTTGTTGAACTTGAACCATGAATCGAAAGTTCAAAGTTCAAAGTTCTAACCACAAGTTCCCAGGTTCAAAGTTCAAGGTTCAGACTGCAATTTCAAAGTTTAAAATTTTAAGTTCAAAGCACTCGTGCAGTTTCAGTATGCATCGTCAAACCTGAACCTTTAGCAAGGTTCACAGTTCAAAGTTTAAAGTGTAGGTTCTCTAGTTGCAAAGTACAAAATTCAATGGTTTAAACACATTCAAGCCAAGGGAAGAATCTACCCCATTTTCTCAAATTTTATATATGTTTGATAATAATGCTACTAAGAAGTTTGTATTTTGCGAAAAGGTAGTGTTGGCGGGAGATATTAAACTTGAACCTTGAACCGCAAGTTCAAATTTCAAAGTTCAAAGTGCAAATTTAGGTTTGTGGATCCAATAGATTATCATTCCAAAAGTTCAAGTTAACAATTTGAACATTATTCTTTGGCACTTTAATGGCATGTGGCATCAATTTTGAGACCATTAATAATAAAATGGAATCTATTCCATATCATTTTTTATTATTGAAATGGAGATGTATGCAATTGTGAAATTCCTCTTTAAACCCGAATTTGTTAATGATAGAAAAATAGTCATGTTGCGGGGGGCATAATTTTCAACTCCACCATAGGATCAGGTTTAATTTCAGATATTTTTTTTATCAAACCTAGTTTTCTAAATTCTCACCAGAGGGATTTCCAAAATTATACTAGTTTGCAAGATATAAATAACAGAACACATGTCTATAAAACTAGACATATTTCTAGATTTTTTTGATGACAAAAAAAAGCAATCTCGGTACAGGACCCATAACTCTCAACTCAACCGTTAGATTTTTCTTAATTTTGGTTATGTTGTGTAAAGGAAAGTTGTGCAAATTCTCACCGGAGATATTTATTCAAATGCCACCTATCTGTATATTAAATGGCATTTTTTCTCTTAAATATTCAAGGATACGAGAAAGTGAAAAGGATAATAAATTAATTTGTCTATCCAAGAATTAGTTATATAAACTAGAAAAGTTACTGAAAACAAAAGGTTTTCTAAAGGGTAACTATAAAAGGATTTTCTAAGGAAGAAAGAAGGGCTTTTTCTTCTAGTAATTTTGTTGGTTATAGGAAGGGAGACAGTTTTTCTAAGTTCTGTATTTACAACAGGGGAAGAGGAAATATTTTATTTCTATTTTTCATACTTTGTTTGGAAATGCACGAGTCAAGTAATCAATTGTTTTCTTTGTTTATGTATTTGAAATAAATTAAAATAGATTTCCAAATATGTTGGTCTGAGCATATATTTCTTTTTATTGGAATTGATCTATTGGTCACCTTCAATTACATTTCAGATATTGTTTTGTTTTATCTTGGAAAAGGTGTGTGTCATGAAATCTGTAGGTTTCATGCATTTCTTTGTTTCTTTGTGAATGAGGAGGTTAACTATATGCAAGGTGGAATGTTAAATCTTTCTTTGTTTCTTTGTGAATGAGGAGGTTAACTATATGGTCTATGTTCCACTTATTTGATTTCCTTTCTAGACATTTAAAACCAAATCGCATTCATCTCATGTTTATGGGTGGATGTTAGTGTGCCTTCGTGTCTTCTGGTTAAAGACATATCAAGATCTTTTATTCATTGTAAATCTGAAGACGGGAGTTGAGCCTTCCTATCAAAACTCAAAGAGGACTTGCACATAGCCATTGCAAGTGAATCAACTGTTAGTCACGAATTGTGTCTTGTTATTCAAGAATTCTTGAGTCATTTTGTAAACATTTATAAAAGGGGACAAATATATTTACTAACAATACTCATATAATTCAACCATGTCATCCAATAATTCCACTTCATAAGCATTTCCTAAATCAAATCTCCTCAAGATCTTACAAGGACCAAATTTCTTCATCCTCAACTTGTTATAAGTACCAATAGGAAATCTACCCTTCTGCAAATATACCATAACTTAATCTCCCACTTGGAATTCCTTATGTCTCCTCTTCATATCAACTCTCCTCTTATAACCTTGATTCATTTCCTCCAAATTATTTCTCACTCCTTCATGCAATGTCTTAACGGTCTCATCAAACTCCTCTCCTTTACCACTCTTCCTAACTTCATCATTGAGATTTCCTAGTTCTTCTTTTCCTTTAGGATTAGACCTAGTAACCACTTCAAATGGTATTTTCCCTATGCTCCTATTCACTTAGTAATTATAATAAAACTCTACCTGAGGTAAAACTAAATCCCAACTTCTAGGCTTATCTCCATCTAAACACCTTAGCAAGTTCCTCAAACTTTTGTTCACAACCTTTGTTTGTCCATCAATTTATGGATGACAAGTAGAACTAAACTTAAAATCATTTTTCATCTTCTTCCAGAGGTCCTCCATAAATATCAACAAACCTACTATCACTGTTTGAAGTAATTCTCTTAGGTAATCTATGTAACCTCACAATCTCCTTGAAAAAAAATCAGCTACATGCACTACACCAGTTTTCTTCCTACAAGGAATAAAATGTGTTATCTTGGAAAATATGTCTACAACCACAAATATAGAATCATAACCTCTCTGTGTCTTCAGAAAACCAAGCACAAAATCCATACTAATATCTTCCCAAGGTCTAACAGGTACTATCAAAGGTGTATACAATCCCACATTCTGACTGCTACCTTTGGCAACTTGACATACCATACAACTCTAAACATAACTCCTCACATCCCTCAAGATTTGTGGCTAAAAGTAATTCTCACTTATCAAGGCTATTGTCTTATCAATGCCAAAATGTCCTACTAAACCTCCACTATGTTTCTCCTTAATCACATTATCCCTCATTGAACTTCTAGGTATACATAACTTACTACCCCTGGTAAACATTCCATCTTGAATGAAATAATCCAACCACTTAATTTTTTCAGCAACAATAGGTTCTTTACAATCCTTCCAAGGTTCACTGAAATTTGCATCTTCCTCGTATAATTTCTTTAATTCATCAAACCCCAACATTGCAATCTTCATTTCAGTCAACAAAGTCATTCTCCTACTCAAAGATAAAAAAATTATTTTCCACGCCACTCTTATGTTTCAACAAAAATTTATATCTCTACATGAACTCAATCCATCTCATATGCCTCTTGTTCAACTTACTCTGACTGCTCAAATACTTTAATGCTTGATGATCAGTATACACTAAAAAATACCTAGGTAATAAATAATGTATCTATTTCTTCAAATCCTGAATTATAGCATAAAATTCTTGATCATACACTGAATGCCTTCTTTTAGCATCATTCATATTCTCACTGAAGTAAGCAACCTGCCTCCCTTCTTGAGTCAAGACCACTCCAATTGCATTTCCACTAGCATCACAGTCCACTTGGAATACCTTGCTAAAATCAGGTAAAGCTAATATCAGTTATTTTTTCACATTCTTCTTAAACAATTCAAAGCTCCTCTATTTCCCATGTGTCCATTTTAACTCCTTATCTCCTCTCATGGTTTTAGTCATTAGTCCATAGATTGAACTAAACTTCCCAATGAACTTCCGGTAGAAACTAGCTAACCCATGGAATGAACTTAACTCTCCAATTGTCACCGATATAGGCCACTAAATAATGAATTTCACTTTCTTAGGATCCATCTTCAATCCTTTAATAGATATCACAAATCCCAAGTATACCAACTCCTCTTTCATGAAAGTACACTTCTTGAAGTTTATCAACAACTTCTCTTCCCTCAACCTTTGCAATACTTGTCTAACATGTAATGAATGTTCCTCTTTTCTCTTACTAAAAATCAAGATATCATCCAAATACACAATGACATACTTTCCCAATAATTCCTTCAAGACTTTATTCATTAACCTCATGAAAGTACTAGGTGCATTATACAATCCAAAAGGCATTACCAACCACTCATATAAACCTCCATTTGTTTTAAATGCAGTTTTCCGCTCATCACCTTCTCTAATTCTAATATGGTGATATCCACTCTTCAAGTCTATCTTGGTAAAATAATTAGCTCCACTCAAACAATCCATCAAATCATCCATTCTTGGCAAAGGAAACTAGTACTTTATAATAATCTAGTTAATAGCTCTTGAATCGGTACACATCCTTGACTATCCATCTTTCTTAGGAGACAACACTCCAGGCACTACATATGGACTCAAACTTTCTTTGATCAACCCTCTTTGCAAAAATTATTGCACTTTCCTATTGAGTTCTTCATTCTCTACTGGTGTCATCCTATAAGTTTCTTGATTAGGAAAACTAGCCCCTAGTATCAAATCCATACAATGACTAATACTTCTCACTGATAGTAATCCATCAAGAATATTATTTGATATGATTTCAACATACTCATCCAACAATCTAGTGATTTCCTCGGGATATTTTTCTACCAAGACCTTCTCCTTGTCCTCCTTAGGAATTAAGGAAAAATACACATTATTATGCTTCATTCCATCCAAAAACTTCATGTCATTCATTAGACAAATCCTTGCACTGGTACATACTTCACTCTTAAGAGGTTCCTCCAATGGTAACAAAATTTGTTTCACCCCATTAATTAGAAACATTAGTGTAAACATTCCTTCTACCATCATGCATAGCTTGCCTATCATACTGCCATAGCATACCCAACAAGAGATGACACACATCCATAGGCATAATATCACACAAAACCTCATCATAATACTTCCCAATCTTGAATTTAACTAGGCATTTTTCACTCACCAATACCTTGTGTTCATCTTGTATCCATGCAATCCGATAGGGTTTAGGATGCTTTAACCGTTGTAACTTCAATTTGTTAACAATCTCCTTTAAAGTGAGATTATCATAACTTTCACTGTCTATGACAATATTACACACCCTATCTTGTACCTTGCATTTGGTTCTAAAAAAATTATTCCTCTGCATTGCTTCCTTCTCATGCTCTCTATGATATATGAATCTCCTAGTCATTGGGGTTGTACCTTCCTCTAATTTATTATTGTTCACTGAACCAGTGGACTCTTCATCAAAAAATGTTGTTCTTATATTGCTTTTTGCCTTCTTCTTAGAGTTACCCTGCTTTTAGTCAAAGGATTTTTTTCCTACTTCACCACAATTGAAACAAGTACCACCAAAATTCCTCCTTTCACCACTACCTTATCCTTCCCTTTGGCAAAAAATACTTTCATTCATCCTATATCAATCATTATCCTTAACTTTTGACTCACCTTTACCCTGATCAACATAAGACCTACCTCTTCCTCTCCAAAATATTTTTCCCCTACCTCTTTGTCTCTTCTATTGCCTCCTATATAGCTTCTCTTCATCCTTCAAGGCCAACTTGTAAGCCTCTTCCACACTCCTAATCTGCAAAAAAATGATCTCATCTTGAATGGACATCTTCAAACTATTAAGGTAGCAAGAAAATTTTTCAGCCTCATCATCTATGTGACCAAATCTGATGTTCAATTTGTAGAGCTCCTCAATATAGCTCTTAACACTTAGATCTCTTTGCTTCAAGTTATTCAACTTCCTAAACAAACTGACTTGGTAATCCTCATTTATAAATTTTTCCTTTAACTTTTTCACCATCCTATCCCAAGATTTGATATCTTTACCTCTTCTCTGTCGATCTATCTAAAAATGCTCCCACCATAAGGATTATTGTCCTTTTAACTTGGTGCAAACATACTTCACTTTCTTTTCTTCAGTGGTTCCTTTAAGCTCAAAATATTTGTCCATATCTGTGATCCAATCAATTCTCATCAACATCTAGGTTGCCATGATAATTAGGTGGGTTGAAATGAGGTTTCTTATTAACACTAGTCAAGTCTCTAATGAACCTCTCTTCCTCCCGATTTAACTCTGGTTGTGCCTCATTGTTCTCTCCTTCCACTACTTGCTCCTGATTTTTCTCATCTCCTTCATCTTCTATATGCTTTCCTCTCCTCTGAGTAGTCTCTACTACCTCCAATCTGGCAAAAATTTGTCTTAGCAAGTCTACGATTGTTGGATTTGCATTCCTTTCTCCACCTCTAGCATTTCTCCTAGCCATTTCTACAAATCCTAGGAGCTATAGGTCAGATTATCTCAACCACCACCCCACAAGAAAACCCTAGGTTGCAAAACCTCACGCTGATACCACTTGATGCAATCAAGGATGGAAAAATCCATAAAATATTAGTCCAACCTTGCATCCAATTCAAACACAATAGAAACAATAGCCAAGATAGGAAAGAAATGAAAGATCAACCTTCAATTATAATAAAAAAACTAGTTACAACAAATCTGCAACATGCAGTCTTATATGCCAAGCACTGATACTCCTATAGATTTTTTTTTTGATTAGTTATGATAATGTCATATTGGTTGTCAAATTCATTCAGTAAAGAAGGAAAGTCAATTCGGTAAAGCACACAAGCTATTCGGTAAAGGAAATAAAGGAAAATGTAATTTTGGTTAAGACAAAGGAAGGTTAGACACTGAGCAAGGCAAAACTGATCACCAAACATTGAGTTGTACTGAGCTACAACATCCACCAAACACAAGGAGAATCTCTAAATACATTGAACTTGGACATAGAATAAAATGGTTTACAAATCTTGAGGAGATTGTCTGACAGAACATTGGAGATCTAAACATAATGATTACACATGATTATAAGGTACAACTCACCAGTAAGAATTAAATGTGAAATATACAATCGAGGAGTAACCAATGCTAGCACCACTTGAAGAGATGATTCTATAACATTTCCATCACTTCTAGAATTGAATATAAATGGATCAAAGTTCAAAGATCATAGTATGAGATGAGCGGAGGAGAAGATAAGAGTGCATGTGTGAAGCAAAGATTGTAGAAAGAAGGTGATAAAAGAGAAGCTACTGAGTAATAGAGCAGTAAAGAGAAAATTATTTATGTGATTCATAGTTGAAGTTATAGAGCACTAAATTGTTATTATGAGTGAAGCACAATATGAGGTAAACAATTATTGAGCATATAGAGTCTGAAAAGCATAAGTAGATGCAAGTTTAATAGACAAGTTTATGTTACTAATTAAGGAGTAATTAGAGTTGTAAAGTCTCTTAACTAAGTAGATCCTAACAAATCTTATTTTGTAAATCCTTTAATAAGGTATAGTTCTTAGATTAGAATTTTAAAATCCTTTCAAAAGGTAGAATTAATTGGTCTTAAGACTCTTAACCAGGTTAATACTCTTAACAGGGTAAGCTATCAGAAATAGCTATCATTGTAGCTCTAACCAAGTAGAATTTTTACTGTTGTAGTGAAGTTTTGTAGGTGTCATCCCCACCACAATTTTTATCCTCTAACAAGGATTTATGTGATACCAAAATGAATGTGTTATGAGTTATGTTTATTATTAATGCTTTATATGTTTTATGAGATGCATGCAAAAGTTGTGAATTCAGTGAATGATTAAGAAAGATAGTTAAAAGTGTTTTGTATTAGTGAGTCACCCCTCCCCTCTCAATACTCATATTTAAATACTTAGTCCAATAATTTTTATCAGAGTAGTGTCTCTTACTAAGAAGTTTAACCACTTGAGAGGAAAGATCTGGAGAGATGGATAGCTATAGATATGAGAGGGTGATTGATAACATGAACATAGAATTATGGTATGCAAATGAATAGATTGAAGAACTACAAAAGAAATTGAAGCATTCACTCAACAAGAGAAAGGAACTAGCACATCAATTGAAGCACACACATGATTAGGTTGAAGAACTTGAAGAACTATCAGAAGAAAGTATATCTGATGAATCTGAAGCTACAATATCAAAATTGACTAAAAAGAACAAAAAAATAATTGATCAAGTAAAAGCACTGAAAAGAGAACAAGAAGCTCAATCAATAAGGATGTGTGAAGTCCTATAACAAAGGATAAAAGATGAAGATAACAAAAGAATGGTTGAAGATGAGAGAAGGAAAATGAATACAAGATTGAATGAGAAAGATGGGGAAATACTAAGATTGATACAAATTCACTACAACTTGACAAATCAACTAGTGGGTGCAAATTAGGAAGTTGCAAGGAAAGTTGGAGAGATTGTTGAGCTGAGATCTAAGAATGAACATTTGAAGAATGAACTAAAATATAAAAAATATTCTAATGTAGTCTTGAAAAGAAATGAAGAAGCATTGAAGATAATGGATGAATAGCTAAGAGGTCAGAGACAACTAAGAGATACTTCTAGACTTGGATATAATGCAAAAAATACTACTAAAAAGGGTGAGTCCTCCAAATAGGAAACCAACTAAGATAATGTTGCTATTCCACTAAAGACAAAGAAGCTTACTTGCTACCATTGTGGAAAACTAGGACACACAACTAATGTCTACAAGAGAAAAAGAGGTCATCCATCGATTACTCCTAAGTTTAATGGTTACTGTAATAATTTCAATAGATATGGTCACAAGTATAAAGAATGTAGGTCACAAAGAAAGAATAAGAAATGGGTCCCTAACCGATAGAATACTACAAACAACTGACAAGGATCAACTATACCATGGGACTATAATACAAGAATCACTTGTACTGCATGTGGGAGATTTTGTCACATTTCTACAAATTGCATGTTGATGCATGGAAGGAACAACAAAAGGTCATGGAGAAACTCTGGGATGTCTTGTTTTCAATATCATAAGGTCAATCACCTAGCTAGAGACTGCAAGTACCAAGGAAAATCCCCAATTGAGGAACAACCAAGTGAAAATTCTCAAGTTGACATTAATGAGATAAGAGATTAGATGAATAGAACACAAAGAAGGAAGTCTCAAGATGATGGAACTAAACTTGGAACAATTGATGACACCACATCCTCTGGATCAGGTGCACCTATCTTTACTTAATCGATCAAAGGTATGTGTAGGGGCTGATAATTAAAATTCTATCTTAAATTGGTTCTTAGAATTTGAGAAAAGATCCATATTAGCATATTAAGATGCATTTGGATATATAATTGAAGTTGACATTTCATATTTTGATTGGTGAGGATATAAGTTATTTTGTTCCATTCACTGAAAGGAAAGTGTATTTGGTTATCGATGAAAAGGGTGTCGGTAAAGAGCATTTAATGCTAAAGTTATAGTCATTGGAAACCCTAATCGAAGAAAAACTATAAATAGAGGTTGTATCATTTCATTTTCACCTTACAGTTTTGCGAGCATTTGAAGCACTATGCGGATACGAGTCTACCAAGATCATCTGAGCAATCATTCAAGAAAATGTAAGCTTTGTCAAGTGTATTCAAGGTATTTATGGTGTTTTTTGAGTTGTGTTAGAACAATTGAATTATTATTTAAGTGAAACCCTATCAGCTGAAAGATCATTTCTAAGAATCTATGGCACCCAAAGTTCAAAAGCTCATTGTTGTGGAGAAGATTGACAATGTCAATCCAAAATATAAGTTACCACCCATCCTTGCTGCTGAAGTCGATAAATCTAGAGCCCTATCATTGATCCCAACAAGAGTTATACTTATTGAAGATGTTTGTGCCTTCATACACTACAAGATAAAGGATATTTATCAAGCAGAAATTGATACATCCTACAGGAACCTATGTGTTAATGAAAAGTTGAAAGATGACCACATACATTTGGAAACCAAGGGTTTGGTCCATGTCATGCATGTATCAATATTATTTAAACAAGAATGGATGAGACTAGTTCTAAGCTAAGTACATGATCAATTCATGTGGCTCGATGTGCCTATAAAGATCGCAAAAGATGTATTGCATATTGTCACAGGATATCCAATTCATGATAGACCGAGATCCTACAAGAAAACAAACAAGAATAAATTGTGTGAGATTACTCAAGCTAAATGGGATGGTAGAGGTCTAAAATTATCTATTGTTGATGACCCCAAGATGAGATTTGAGATCAACATAATATCTTATCGAATCTTCTGGTCATCTCTGGTAGACAACGTGCCTTGTGGAGTAGTTGATATAGCATACAAGATTGTAAAGAAGGACATGAAGATATATCTATGTGAGATCTTGTTGAAACAACTGGATGACAACATGAACACAATCAGGAAGGTGGAAACAAACATGCTGAATTTTAGATCACTACTAGTATGCATATTCTTTTATTTTCAAAAATTCTTTCCAACAATCAGTGAAGTAGTGTGGAAAGCAGATAAACTGGTAATATATCAAATTAATGAGTTTATTAAAAGTATAGGAGATAATTTTGACATGGTGATGAATGATTACTTTACAAATTTTCAAACTAAGATGCATAAGAGGTACAAGATTCCACCCCATCTTGTGGAAGAACACAAAGATGATTTATGTTTTGAAGTAGATACTGATACATGTATAGTGAGAGTTGTGGAGCCTAGAACCATGTGGCTACCACCTATGGGATACAAAATGGATATTGATGTTGCATCAATAAAAATTAAAGGATTATTAGAGAAGCCTATTGACAGAAGAGCCACTTGGTATGGAACACATGAGGAAGTGAAGAATAAAATCAAACTAGGTATCTTGATACCTAAGGCTTTTAGGAAGAATAACATAATGATCAGTAACTTGTCAGAGAATTTGGAAACCCATGTTGAAGAAGATGAAGATGAACCATCAGAATTTAAGGGCAAGAAGATAAGAATGACAAAAGAGACCCCTAGTCCAATCAGTGTAAGACCATCAACAAGGTCTTCCTCCACACCAAGAGAGAAGAATAAAGAAAAGATAGAACCACCAAAGCCTAAAATCTACATAAGAGAGAAAAAGGCTAATGGAAGGCCTAGGAGAAAACTGAAGCTATAGGAAGATAGTGAAATCAAATTAGAAGATGTTTCACAATTCAAATTTGTACAAAATTTGGCATAAAAATTGAAAGACATTGATGAATCACTCAAGACACTCAAGAAATATGGAGGATATTAAGGTTTGAAACATCTCAAATATGAGAGGAGGAATGATGAAGAAAAAGATAAAATTGAAGAAGCTATTGTGTTTACCTTACACAAATTTAGAACTACACTAGTTGAGGTAGCACCAAATATGTCAGATGAGATATACCAAAAGATTGATGCTAGATGGAAATATTCTCTAGTAGTTGAGAAGAAAATGAGGGAGAGATCCTTGGCTATTACTGTATCAGACCTATCTAAAAGAGGAATAAAAGATACTCTACAATAATACTCAAAAATATTCCTAGTGAAGAGCAGAGCACTCAAAATTATGGTCGGTAAATTAGAAGAAGTGCAAAATGAGACTGATAATCTGTGGAGAAAAATATTTTCTCTTGATCAACCGATTGATACAGAGACCAAGGAGAAAACAAAGAAGTCAGATCCAATTTATTTGATAGCTAATAAATATGAAGTCATTATAGAGGATATTACAAATAAAGACCCTATCGAGTGTATGTTGGCAAAATGGTCAGCAGTCCCCTCGGGATTTGTGACGTGGCTTAACTGCCTCCCATGTCTTCTATAAGTCTAGTGGTTGTATCAGGCATTAACAGGTTGATCTTTTGGTACAATGACAATGACTACTTGTAACAAGTAGTATCAAAGCTTGGTCATAGGTTCAAATCCCCTCGAGTAACACTGAGGGGGAGATTGTTTGGAAAAATGGTCAACACTCCCCTCAAGATTTGCAACATGGCTTAACTACCTCTTGCATCTTATATAAGTCTAGTGGTTGTATTGGGCATTAATAGGTTGATCTTTTGGTGCAATGGCAATGACTAATTGTAATAGGGCATAGTAGATGATGAAAATATAATGGCAACCGAAGCCAAGGAAACTAAAAAATGAACATAGATGATTTGGAAACGACAAGAGTAATGGATGCAGAACCTGTTATTGAGTAAATATTGAATTTTTCTACGATAGAAGAAGTTATCTTATCATGCACTCTTGAAATTCTAACAAATGTTGATACCCCCATCAAACCAGAAAAGGAAACTGCACCAAAGGATACTGAGGTTGCTACAAAAACTAGGACTACCCAAGGATATAATCAAGAGACAATGATCCCCACTAAGGCCACATAATCAGTGAAGGAAAAATAAGAAAATAAAGAAGAAACACAAGAAGAAAAGGAGGAGAAAAACCAGGAAGAGAAGAATGTAGAAGAGAAAAAGGAAGAAACAAAAGATGAAAAAACAAAGGACACTACTGTTGCATCTGATGCAAAGAAAGCATCAATAGACAAAGGGAAACTAAAGAAAATGAAGCATGAAAAAAAGAAGATTGATTTGAGCCAACCTATTATTGTACCAAAGGTTGATATATCTACCATGAGCCATATAGAATTATCTGAATTTGGTGATTTATTAAAGATGAAAGTTGCCCAAGATAAATTGCTTACTAAGAAGTAAAAGATGAATCTCTTGGAAAATTTTAAAGATATATTGCATGAGATTGTACCCAAGGCTAACATAAATGAAAAAGGAGACATTTACAATCAATTAAGTGAGCTGGTGAGCCAGATAAACAAGCCTGGTACTGATACTACAAAGTATATAATACAAGTGCATAAGAAGAAAATGGAAGATAAAATGATTGAAGAACTACTTCAAATGATTGCACTTCATAAGGTAACATTATCTGAGCTAGTTAGAGAATTAGAAAAAGAGTTGAAATAAATATTTTTTTAATTTCCAAATTCATTAAGGAAATCAAGGAAAAAGATGAGAATGTTGAGAAGGAACTAACTAAATAGTTATCAAATCTTTCTACCGAGCCTAATTCTTTCAAAGAATATTATGAAAGGATGAAGCACTTAATGGGAGTGCAACATGAGCTGAGAAAAGAAGAAAATGCAATCAAAATGAATCTTATGGAACTCTAAACACTTTTGATTCCACATATTGAGGCATTGCAGAAAAATGTACATAAGGCAAAAGATCTAGTAAGCACACCGAATGTAAGTGCAATGGACAACATGATTAGTTTAACAACTGATATCAGTGAGAAAATAATAGTTTTGAAGACACTCAAGGATTCATGGAAGGCATCACTTAAGGATGCACAAGAAAGATACAAATCTATTTTTGACATGATCCCTCCACTAGAAAAAATAGGAAGTTATTATTTTTTGGCATTTTTGTTAAAAAAGAGGGAAATAGATATCAAAAAAGGATAATAGAGATGTATAAAGAGTGTTATGACATAAAGGAGGAAATATATGAGTATAGGATTATTACTACAGGGGGAGTAATAAGTAAAGGTTTTATCGAGATATGTATACATGGATAAATTTTGACATTTGTTTTGCTAAGGACAAAATTTTGATGACTTTGAAGGTTTTTAACAAAGATACCACACTAATGTCAAAGGGGGATATTGTTACTCCTATAGAGTTATTTTGTTTTCATTAGTTATGATAATGTCATATTGGTTGTCAAAGTCATTCGATAAAGAAGGAAAGTCAAGTCGGTAAAGCACACAAGCTAGTCGGTAAAGGAAATAAAGATAAAGGTAATTTTAGTTAATAAAAAGGAATTTTAGACTCTGAGCAAGGTAGAACTGAGCACCAATCACCAAGTTGTACCAAGCTACAACATCCACTGAATTGAGAGATGATACAATTAGTGAGAAACAAGAAAACATATTACCGAGCATGAAAGGCCGACACAAGGAGAATCTCTATATACATTGAACCTAGACACCAAGAAGAAAAGGGTTTACAAATATCGAGGAGATTGTCTGATAGAATATTAGAGATCTAAACATAATGATTATACATGATTACAAGGTAATATTCACCAATAAGAATTAAATGTGAAATATACATTGTAGGAGTAACCAATGCTAGCACTGCTTGAAGAGATGATTCTAGAACATTTCCACCACATCTATAATTGAATATAAATTGATAATAGTGTGAAGACCACAATATGATATGAGAGGAGAAGCAGATGAGAGTGAATGTGCGAAGCATAAATTGTAGAAAGAAGGTGATGAGAAGAGAAGCTACCGAGTAACAAAATAGTAAAGAGAAGATTGTTTATGTGATTCATAATTGAAGTTATAGAGCACTGAATTGTTATTGTGAATGAAGCACATTATGAGGTAAATGGTTATTGAGCATATAGAGTCTAAAAAGCATAAGTAGATGCAAGTTTAACATACAAGTTTATGTTACTGATTAAAGAGTAATCAAAGTTGTAAAGTCTCTTAACCGAGAAAATCCTAATAGATCTAATTTTGTAAATCCTTTAACATGGTGTAGTTCTTAGATTAGAATTGCAAAATCCTTTAGCAATGTAGACTTAACTAGTCTTAATACTCTTAAAAGGGTAAGCTATCATAAATAGCTATCATTGTAGCTCTAACTGAGTAGACTTTTAACTGCAGTAGCAAATTTTTGTGGGTGTCATCCCCACCATAGTTTTTATCCTCTAACAAGGATTTCTGTGATACCAAAATGAGTGTGTTATAAGTTATGTTTATTGTTAATGATTTATATGTTTTATGACATGCATGCAAAATTTGTGAATTCGATGAATGATTAATAAAGATAGTTAAAAGTGTTTTGTAGTACTGATTCACCCATCCCCTTTTAGTACTCACCTTTCCATACTTAGTCCAACAAAGCACACATATCTAATTATGATAAAAAAATCCCTTACAAACCCTAGCCAAACTACAACCAAATAATGTTATGAAGATCACTTATCCCTTAGAAATAAGTCCATAATCTTATATAGCCATTACAACCATCGGTCGGCCCAAAACAATATCACATTTCCCAAGAATAGAAAAAATATAATATAACAAATAGGTAGGATCCCAAATCCCTGAGAATAACCCACAATGAATAAAATAAGAGATGTGATCACATAAGTAAGTCGACCTCAAACAAAGAAATGCACTGGAAAAATCACAATCGGGAATTTCAACCAACATATTAGAAAATCAATCGGCGAACACAAATACTAACTAGAAAATGAAGAACAAGATAGTCTCACAAAGAATCAACAATAACTCCTGCATGATAAATCCAAATGAGGTTTGATCATAAGATACAGTTCAGGATGAAGCCACAAACACACTATAGAAACTGCAACTAAAAAAAACAAGTACAAATCGACCACAACTTGAAACACTTGACTGATCAATAGGAAACTAAAATATCTTTTTGGTTGATCCAAGATTTCTTAGATCCCAAGATGCTCCAGCATCACATTCTCTTGTGGAAGTTATCTTGGTCTTTCATTTGATATTGGGGATATTGTAGAGTCACCTAAAACTCTAACATGTATTTGGAGAAATTCTACCATGGTATCAAAGCTCTCAAGGTGTAAATACTTCTTCTCAAGAATAGCAATATTGACTTGATTCAATTGTGAGTGCAGAATAAGGCAATTTGGGCATCACCATTGCATAGTCTATTTGGAGAAAATTTGGGGTTTTGCATTTTGTGGTTTTATATTGCAGGTGAAAAATGGAGCTTGTTCATGTAAATTAGAGGTTGGCATCATATTAAGGAGGTCCAAAAACCCCTAAATCAAATTTTGTTTCATCCAAATCAGACACCAATGATAGGATCAAACTAGGTTTCAAACTCTCGTGTTAGGATGATTTAGGTTTCCAACTCTTCAACTCCCCAATTCCTTGACTAGGGCTTCAATAAGGTTCTTCCTTGTCTCCAAAGGACTTCCTAAATGTCCTCAAATAGAGTAAAATACTCTCACACTCCTAGGTGACCTATCAATGTTAAAGTGTACCTTATCTTCTCATGCTCTCTTCCATTTTCCCAAGTGTACTCTACCTCCTAAGAAAGTGGCGAGTCTTGAAGGGGTGTGGAGGTAACCAATTATTTTCCTTATTCAATTCTTGACACTTTCTATCAAGATCTCCTCAACTCTTCCTTATCGATCTCCTTGAAGTCTTTGTTTTGGCCTTGTAGCCCTTGAGCCCCCAATTAGGGATCCTAATCTGGGTTTTTAGGCTTTAATGCAAATTGCTCTTGAAGGACCTCCCCAAAAAATCATGTATTCTTTGGTTATTTAGTAAATCCTAAGATATTTTGTGGTTCTTGGGTTCCTAAGCCTCCGTACAATACCCTAACTCAACTAGGAGGGTTTCGTGAGGGTTTTAATGACTTCTAGGAGCTCATTATTCCTGGTATGTATATGCTTACCAAATGGATTGGTCAAGCCTCTATCTTTTCATCAGAGATTTTTTTCATCTCCATTATCATCTCCAAAGTCTTGTATTCAATCTTCATAGTCACCCCTACAAGCAAACTTACAATTCACCTACTAGCTCCTACCGGACAATGAGTGTGCTCGCCTAGGGCAAGGTTACGAAAATGTAAAAAATCATTGCCAAACCTCCTCTGGCTATATAAACTATACATGGGCTTCACTTCCATGTCCCAATAGGCCATGATGAACACAAAGTGGTATTTAATGGGGGAGCCATGTTTCCACACTTAGCTATATGCAAGCCAGTGAGCTGGCTAAAACAAAAAGATTACACCTAAGATATTGAAACTATATGCAAATGAAAAAATTAATACATAATTGAAACACAATTATGATTCCTATAAAAATACTTCAATACAATCAAAAACCTAATCCATTATCCTCTATTGGTGCAAAGAAACAATGGAGTGTGTCCTAACTCTCTATGACAGACTTTTGATTATTTAGTGCCAGTAAATACAAAAGTTCTCCAACCTTGGTATTCAATCCTTTTGGAGTTTAAATATATTTTTCCCATGTTTTTTGGTGGTTATGACCTAGGTAAGACCTAATCTAGCCTTCAGTATCCTTAGGACAAAAATTTATCATGCAACTTTGCAAAGTTGTAAAAGTTATCATGACAACTCTTGAGCAACTTTTTAGCAAATTGTCCTAAGTGCTCTTCCACACTCCTAAAACACTCCTAATCACCTAAAATATTATACAAGACTCTTATAAATATCATTTAGGCTCATTTTTTCCATTTCCTCACATATTGAGGTCTTTTCCAACTTTGAGCTCTTTTCTCCCTACTAGGACTATACTAGCTCCTAGGGTCAAGTGAGCTCTCATACCAATCTTTACCTATTGAAACTAGAATAACATATCAAAATAACTTCCTCACATCTCTTAAACTCTAATGAAGTCTTTATTAACCCCCTAATTTGGCTAGGATCAGTGCAAGCCAAAAATAGGGTAGGACACTTAGCCTAGGTCCTAGGTGCTCCTGCACCATTCTCCCCTAAACAAAAGAGATCAAGTCCCATTGGAAGGGGTCAAGTTAGGATGAATGCCTAAATTTTGAAACTATATCTCTATAATAAATGTAGCCACTGAATCCTCTTTTCCCTACCATTTGATAAGATATTCCATGTATGTTTTATTCCTTGTCTTCTTGGTGACCCAGGAGACTAAGATCTTTTATGCTTTTTGTCTTGGTATAATAGGAAACTTCAATGTATCAATATCCTCAAAAAAATCCATGTTTTCACCACCTTCTACTAGGACTGGTCCTTTGTAAGGCACCAGATCTGAAACATTAAGCACCAATGAGAGTCCTATGTCAGTAGGTAACTCCACCTTATAATTATTATTACCATACTTTGCTAGGATGGAACAAGGGCCAATACTTCTCATCTGGAGCTTATTAGGGACCCCCTTATGCAATATTTCCTTGTTCAAGTGAACCATTAAAAGTTCCCCAACTTGGAATTGAAGATCTCTCTTTCTTTCATCAACCTTGTTCTTAGTCTTGGTGGTACTATCCATAAGGGCTTGTTTGACTGAATCATGCACCTCCTTCATGGAGTGATCAAAGTCCTCAGCATAACCACTCCTAGTTTCTATGTCTCCAATATCTCTAAGCTCATGGATACCCCTTGGGTGAATCTCATAGACCACCTCAAAGGGACTTCTACCAGTGGGTCTTATTGATGGTGTCATTATAAGCAAATTCTTCTTGTGCAATGAATTGGTTGCATGTTTGACCATATTCCTTAGTTAAGCACCTTAGGATATTTCCCAAACTTATGTTAACCACCTTGGTCTACCTATCTATTTGGAGATGGCATGCAGACCCAAAGGAAATATTGGTTCCAAATTTTTGCCACAAAGTTTTCCAAAAGTGACTCATGAATTTGGAGTCTCTTCAGATACAATACTCAAAGGTAAACCATGGATCCAGACTGCTTCTCTAGAAAAAAATTTGGCTATGTGGAAAGAATCATGAGTGGCTTTGCAAGGCACAAAGTGGGCCATATTTCTAAACCTATCTACAATCAAAAATATTCTATCAAAACTCTATTTTGTCTTGGTCAGCCCTACAACAAAATCCATGCTAAGACATTCCCAAGGTCTATTAGGGATTGGAAGGGATTGATACAACCCTGCATTTTATGAAGTTCCCTTAGCTTTTTGATAGACTATAAAAGTCTCTACATACCTCTTGATGTGTTGGTTCATCTTAGGCCAAAAGTAGAATCTTTGAACCAGTTATAAGGTCTTATGTACACCAAAGTGTCCACTCAGTTATCCATTATGCTTCTCTTGAATTACGTTCCCTCTCATTGAACCTCTAGGCACACAAAGTTTCCCTCCCCTAAAAAAATACCTTCTTGGAGAATGAAATCAGAATGTTCACTATAAAAATGGTTTTGAAACTCTTTGCATACCTTATAAGCTATTAAGAAGTCTTCATCCTCCGGGTATAGTTCCTTGAAGCTATCTATGCCAATGGTCCTCAATTGGATTTCTTGGACTATCAAGAGTCTTCAGCTCATGGCATCTGCCACTTTGTTTTTTTGTCCCTTCTCATGCCCAATTGTAAATGTGTAGGCTTAAATCTATTCTACCCATTTTATGTGTTTGTGGCTTAGCTTGTCTTGTGAGTTAAGAAAGCTTAAAGCTTGGTTATCTATGTACACCATAAAGCATTTAGGGAGGAGGTAGTGCCTCCACTTTCTCAGGGCTTGAACCAATGCATATAACTCAAAATCATATGAGGAGTACTTATTCTTTTCCTCACTCGGCTTCACTATGGAAGGCTATTGTTTTTCCCTCCTAACTTAGGACTGCTCCTATAGAAACATTGATGGCATCAGATTCAACAGTGAATAACTTATCAAATCTAGGTAGAACCAAAATTAGTTGGGTATCTATCTTCCTCTTCAAGGTTTCGAAACCCTTGTTATCATGCTCATTCCACTAAAATTTGGCTTTCATACCTCCCTTGATGGTGTCTAGGACCGGTGCACAAATCTCACTGAATATAGAATTGAGCCAAACCATGGAAGCTTCTCACCTCTGTAGTAGACTTAGGTGTAGGAAAATTTATGATTGCATCCACCTTGCTAATATCCATTTTCAAGTTCCCATGTGATACCACAAATCTTAGGTACACCAACTCCTCTTTCATGAATTCACACTTGTCTAAGTTGATCGTTAGATTTTCCTCATGAAACCTTTGCAACACAATGTGTAAACATATCAAGTTATCTTCCTTGGTCTTACTGAAATGAAAATGTCATCTAAGTATACTACTACCCATTCACCTATTAAGTCCTTCAACACTTCATTCATTATCCTTGTGAAGGGTCTAGGGGCATTAAAGACAACCCAAAGGGCATGACTATCCATTCATATAGGCCTTATGTGGTCTTGAAAGCACTTTTCCACTCACCCCCCTCCTTGATCTGTATTTGGTGGTATCCACTTTTAAGGTCAATCTTGGAAAAGTATTTGGATCCTCCTAGGAAATCCATCAAATCTTCTATTCTTGGGATTGGGAACCTATATCTTATGGTAATCCTATTAATCACCCTAGAGTCTGTACACAACCTCCAATTTCCTCCTTTCTTTGGTGCTAGGATAGTAGGGAATACACAAGGACTTATTCTTTTTCTTATTAGGCCTTGGTCAAGTAGTTCTTGGATTTTTTTAGCAATTTCCTCATTTTGTTGAGGAGTCATTTTGTAGGCAGCTTTGTTAGGTAAGGATGCTCCTGGTATAAAGTCTATTTGATGGATTATGGATCTTTTAGGTGGTAGGGTGGCTGGTTGTCCATTACTCACTATCTCCTTATACTCTCCCAATAACTCATGAATTTCTATGGGTAGATGACACAGACCAAGGTAGGGAGGATCCAATTAAGGATAGTCTAGCCTTGCAGATTCAGAATTACACCACAGAAAACACAACACAACAAGATGTTTCAACTCAATTTTCATTAACATGCCCAGCTGTAAGGCCTTCCAGGTTAGGGCCAATTACAATAGAAACAAGTTCTTCAAGGTCCACATAGATCCAATACAAACTTAGCTAGTTTAACTTTGAAATAATCAGCAACTGATGGAAACCCTAAGGAAGATCTAAACTTGAGCTTGCAAGCCTCCAAGAAATCTCCTTGTGTCCAAGTGTGCAAACCACTAGCTCTACAACTACAAACTATCAGATAACAATCTGATCTGCAAGATCATGCAAGATCTTTTCCACAACTTCACCAAGTCTAGCTTTTCTAGCACATCCAAACTGATGTCCGTTCTGATGTCGATGTCCCCCAAAACTCCTTAAACATCTACCCAAACATCCTATAAATACCAATAATCATCCACAAGTTAGTTGGATGAAACCATTAACTCCCCCCAGCAAATATTAAATGCCATACAAGTCATCTTCAAAATAGCCTTACAAACATTTAATTCAACATGTTGGCCTGTAACAATTGCTACCAACAATAAATGCACCAAGTTGTCCCAACAAATCACACAGAACTCCAGTTGGTAAACCAGAACTACCGAGCAATAGTGAAATAACCAAGCATGTCAAGCATCACCAAGCACCAGTGTCGACCGAGCACTGCAGGCATCACCGAGTAACACTTTCATCGAGCGCTAGAGATTACCAAGTTCCTTCAATGACCGAGCTTCCTTCAATGACCAAGATCATCAGTCAAGGTTGCAACCGAGTAACATTGGCCAAATAAACACCTCCCATGCATATTCATCGAGTACCCTAGAATGCCCCTGCATCAGTAGATCAGGCTTATTCTCCACTTTCTCATCTTTAGGCTTCAACACCAAAGCATAGCCCACTCCTTGGCTTTCCTCTAGGGTGTTTAAGAACTCCTTTTCTCCCACCAAGAGTACATTAGGACTTTCTAGCTTCACTTCACCTTCTTCTAGGATTGACTAGATTCTGAATGTGACTCCATCTTTCTTGAATGAGTAGGAGTTCTTGGATCCATCATGGATGGCTTGCTTATCAAATTTTTAGGGTCTTTCCAATTAGAGATGACAAGCATCCATGGGTAAGACATCACACAATAGTTTGTCCTTATACCTTCCTATAGTGAAGTCTACCCAAGCTTGTTCATTCACTAACACATGCTGACCCTTGTTCAACCAAGTGACCCTATAGGGATTGGTATGTGGGATTCTTCACAATTTTAACTTGCTGACTGCTTCATTTAAGACTATGTTATCAGTGAATCCAGAGTCTATGATTGTCTTGCAAACCTTGCCTAGTATCTTGCCCTTAATTCTAAATAGTGACCTTCTTTGGCTTGGATCCTCTCTGATTGGCTCCTTGATTAGTGTTCTCCTAACAATGAGGCTATCTCCAACCTTTGAATCTAAGGCCACATCAACAATCTTATTGCTTGAGGACTCCTCTTGTATATAGTTCACCCTCTTCTCTCATCCTTAGGATGATGAAATTTTCTCATGACACATATATGTCATATGCCCATATTGATGGCAATTATAAAACTTCATGGAAGAGAAGTAGGATCCTTTTCCTTGCCCACTTGATCTTCCTCTATAGTTGTTTCTTGATCCTCTACCTTTGTTTTTGTAACCACCTCTATTGTTGCTGACTTCTCCTTGCTAATTTGTGAGATTAGTCTCACCTTGACTTCTTTGTTTTGAAGTTATTCCTCCAAAACAACCTCTATGACCTCTAGTATCTCTCCCTCTGCCTCTAGCTCAGTTTATTGAGTCATGTCTCTTCTTGAGCTTCTCTTATACCTTGAGAGCAAGTTGATAACATTGGTGGATAGTTCTTGGGCTCAAGGGGCTTATTTCTTCTTGTATGTTCCACCTTAGGTTGTTTAGATACCTAGCCACCTTTAGGCTTTCCTCCTCCATCACATGTGATCTAAGACATAGTTTAAATGGAATTACTCTATATAAGCACTTACTTTAAGGTCCTTTTGCCCCAAGTTTTGTCTTTTCTTATGTATTTGCACCTCATAATCATCTGGTAGGTAGGTCTCTCTAATATTTTCTACCATACCTTTCTAATTGGTATTAGGGTTATTTACCTCTTTTACCCTTTCATCTTGCACAAATTTCCACCATGTGAGGGTAGCTCCCTTCATCCTAGATTTTTCCCCCTGACTCTTTAGGCTTCACTAATGCCTTCAAATTCAAAATGGTTCTCCATTCCTTCAATCCATTCCATAACTAACTATGCCTCCATCTTTCCACTAAAGAGTGGTGTTTCTTCCATAGACTTTCCACTCATAGCTATCAATGCTCTCAAGAAGGGTTCTTCTTTGAACACAAGGTCTGGTTCATGGAATTTTTCTTCCTCTGCCAACTCTTTACCCTTGTCTTCCACCTCTCTAAATTTCTCTCTAACCAATTCAGTCTCAGTCTCCATTACACCAAGTTTTATTTCTATCTCTGCTATCCTTTCCCTAAGGAGTCTATTCTCCTCCTCTCGGTCTTCCACCTTCTTGTCCAACTCTATGTTTGTCACCATCCTTGAATAATCTACTAACTCAGCTGAATAAAACATTAACTATCCTCTAGCCCAATCTTTTTAGGCTTTGATACCAATTTGACAGGATCACAGTAGGTTTCAAACTCTCCCGTTAGGACCACTTAGGTTCCAAAATCTCCAACTCCCCAATTCCTTGACTAGGGCTTTAAATGGGTGCCTCCTTTTCTCCTAAGGAATTCCTCAATGTCCTCAAACAGAGTAAACTACTCTCACACTCCTAGGTGACCTATCAATGTTTAAGTGTACCTTCTCTTCTCATGATCTCTTCCATTATCCCAAGTGTACTCTACCTCCTAAGAAAGTGGTGATTATTTAAGGGGTGCAAAGGTAACCAATTATTGTCCTTATTCAATTCTTGACACTTTATAGCAAGATCTCCTCAACTGTTCCTTACCGATCTCCTCAAAGTCTTTGTTTTTGCCTTGTAGCCCTTGAGCCTCCAATTAGGCCTCCTAATCTAGGTTTTTAGACTTTCTTGCAAATTGATCCTGAAGGACCTCCCAAAAAAACCATGAATTATTTTTTTATTCAAGAAACCCTAAAATATTTTGTGGGTCTTGGGTTCCTAAGACTCCGTACAGTACCCTATCTCAACTAGGAGGGTTTGGTGAGGGTTTTAATGACTTCTAAGAGCTCATTGTTCATAGTATGGATATGCTTTCCAAATGGATTGGTCAAGCCTCTATCTTTTCATCAAGGCTTTTTTTCATCTCCATTCTCATCTCCAAAGTCTTGGATTCAATCTTTATACTCACCACTGCAAGAAAAATTACAATTCACCTCCTTGCTCCTAGTCGGGCAATGACTATGCTCGCCTAGGGAAAGGTTACAAAAATGGCCAAATTCATTACTAGACCTCCCACCTAGCTATGTACATTGTACATGGGCTCAACTTCCATGTCCCAGGAGGCTTTAATGAACACACAGTGTGATTTTATGGTGGAGCCATGTTTCCACACTTCGCTATATATACAGGCTAGTGAACTAGCTAAAATAAAAAGATTGCACCTAAGCTATTGAAACTCTATACCAATGAAAAAATTAATACATAATTGAAACAAAATGATTATTCCTATCAAAATCATTCAATACCATAAAAAACCTAATACATTATCCTGTATTGGTGCAAAGAAACAATGGACTGTGTCCTAACTGTTTGTGACATACTTCTGATTGCTTCGTGCCAGTAAATACAAAAGTTCTCCAACCTTGGTATTTGAGCCTTTTGGAGTTTAAATATATTTTTCCCATGTGTGTGGGTGGTTATTACCTAGGTAAGACCTAATCTAGCCTTCGGTCTCCTTAGGACAAAAAGTTGTCTTGCAACTTTGCAAAGTTGCCAAAGTTGTCATGACAACTTTTGAGCAAGTTGTCCTAAGCACTCTTCCACACTCCTAAATCACTCCTAATCACCTAAAATGTTATACAAGACTCTTATAAAGCTCATTTAGGCTCATTTTATCCATTTCCTCACATTTTGAGGTCTTTTCCAACTTTGAGCTCTTTTCTCCCTACTAGAACTATACTATCTCCTAGGGTCAAGTGAGCTCTCATACCAAGATTTACCTACTCCAACTAAACTAACCCATCAAACTAACTTCCTCACATCTCTTAGACTCTCATGGAGTTTTTATTAACCCCATGATTTGGCTAGGATTTGTAGACATGGAAAATTGGCCAAAGGCTTAAATCAATCAAAAGGTGCATCAAATCATCAAAATAGCACGAAAAATCAATAAATGGAACAAAGGCAATTCAAATCAAAGGAAAATTCAATTAAATGATTAAATGATTAAATAAAGCTTGAAAAGGGGAAAAACACTATGAAATTAATTAAATTCAATAAATGACATAGTTGTTGAAAGCAAAAATCAAAATGAACCTCTTACCCTTCATGGCTAAATTTAATTACTTTAATTAATTAATAAATCATAATTTCCCTCAACAAAGCAAATTGGAGACAAAATGGACACAAATCACTCACTTTTGTTGAAATGGTCCAACCTTTTGAAACCATTTAAATGATTTTCCCCTCCTTGTCCCCCCATTTATGGACAAAGCAAAGCCAATTGACCTTACCCAAGCATAACCATGATCAACTTACTCTACCCCCTACCCTTGGGAAATTACTATAAGTATGAGGCATTTTGGAGAGCATTTCCATCTTGGAAGTCATTTGCAAAAGCATTGTTACTATAGGAAAATTGAGCATTCTAAGAGCAAATTGGAGCATTTGAGCATTTAGAGTTTATCATTTTATCATTGCATTGTTATCAAAATGGAACTAGATTAAGCATGAATCTCTCTTAGATTAAGCATTTAGAAGCATAGTAGCAGCATTATTTCTATTTTAGAGGTGTCACTAGTGAGGATTTGCAGCTGAGAGCTCACTTACCACTTCTTTCTAGAGATCCATGAGATGTTATAGATTGTATTTGCATTTTAGAATAAATTTCCTTTGTATTTAGCTTAAATTGTTGCTACTTGATCTTAATTTCATGAAGGTGAATAATATCATCACACAAGATCAATACAAGTCAAAAATAGGATAGGACACTTTAAAGCCTAGGTCCTAGGTGCTCTTGCACCAACCAGAGGCCAAATCTAGAGCCATTTGAATTTTGGAGGTGCGGCGACGACGATTGAAAAATAATAATTACAAAGATGATTTTCAAACAATAATATCTCAATCATACAGACTCCTTATTTCAAACATTTCTTTTTGTTTTGAGGTAGAAATTCATGCTCTACACAATGGTGCAAGTGGCTTTTGATATCTATTCCTAATTTGTTTTTTAAATTGCAAATCTCATTTTTTGCAACTTCCAAGGCCTCATTTGGGCTCATATGAACTCCTTTTCAGGTGCATTTTTTTTGAAAGTGCATAATTTTTTTTGCATTTTCTAGATCTAGTATCAAATTATAATTATTATGATAAAAAATTATACTTTCAAAATTTGGCTTAGTTTTACAATTGTAATGCATAGGCCTTAGTTTGGTCATTTGCATAGCGATCTAAGCCTATTATAGCCTGATTGTGGGGTGTAATAATTTGTTGATCTTAATTTTTAATATGAGAAGTTTATCATTAATGTAATAATGGGATATGGAGAACATCCTACTATAATACCTTTGACTAGGGATAACTATGAGTCATGGGCAAAATGAATCATCACACATTGTAGATGGCTTAATCTCTTGTCTTCTCTTTATGGACTCATTCCTAAGCCAAAGAAAAAGGTGGAAGCCAATATTTGGGAAGATAAAAATAGTTATATTAGAGAATTGATTGGTATGAGTCTTGGTGTGGATTTTTGCCATGATATCTACTCCAAGATCCTAAGTACTTGATGCCCACACACAATATGAATAATTTTTTGAGAGAATTTTGGAGATCCACAAGCTCCTCCTTTCCCAAATGATCTTGTTGTAGATTGTTTCATTCCACTTGATGATGCATATAACCTTCCTTATGATTATGATACATTAGATGAGATTAAATATAATTCATATATTAAGAGTAAGGATGATCTAGTAACTCCACTTGTAGCTCCTACTTCTCCATATGAGATCACAAATTCATCTCTTATTGGTGATTCTAGTGATTCATTGCAAGAGATATATATTTTTCTTCCTGATTGGGATTCCTACTTTCCAGATATTGGTTCATTGTTTGTGGAGTCTCACATTTTAGATTTGGGAGACATAATTGAGGGGGTTTCTCTTCTCTTTGATGATACCTTCATCACAGTTGGAGTTAGAGATACTTCTTTGTCTTCTTTAGAGATTGATATTCTTGATTATTCTCCTTCACTTGGTTTGTCACATTTCATGGTTTATTTTGATGATGTGATAGTTTCCTTGATCTTGGAGAAACATATCCAGTCTTCAGAGATGTGTACTTGGAGACCTTCTTCCTCCTTTCATTTGGATATGGATTGGTTTGTGGCATCATCACCATACTTCATATGGATTCCACTTCCTAGTTCTTATCCAAAATGGGAATCATTACTTCATTTGTGCTTGGTCTATGTTCTTCCCAAGGGGAGCAATATTGTTTGCAGGCATTGGACTATGTTTTTTCTTCACACACTCACCATATTTATAGGAGATTACTCATTATGGGGGGGATATCATGTCTCCTACTATCCTTCCTATGCTGGGATCATTGCTTGTATATACATGATGTATGTAGTACTTAGGGTTTCTTGAGTCCTCCATCCATGCATTGTATGTTTTTATCTTTCTTTTTGGAGGGGAGTTTTGTCCCATGAGGTTTTATCCCTTTCTCTACTTTATGAGAGATTGCATTTATGTATTGCTTTGCATATTGTACATGGGTACGTAACATGTCCTAGTAGTTGAGACCCATATTGAATTGTGAGTTTAAGTGCATTACCCTAAGTTGCAGTTAAGAGGGGGAGTGTTGGTGTAATTAAATATTTTGAATTACACTTTAATTAAGATTACTTTGGATAATGCATTGCATAGTAGTTTTTCATTGAGACACCTAAGAATTTGCACCTATTAATGAGCCTATAATTTGTCATATTTATATCATTTGTTATAACACTTGACATCATCTTTATAATACCTTTCCAATTTATTTCCATACATTACCTTGATTTATGAAGCATTAACTATGATAAATGATTTATTGATTAATATTTGTATGTCTAGCTAGTTAATGCTAAATTATGATGATTTATTATGATAAATGGTTATTATTAAATAATAAATATTTTGAGATGATTAACATGTTGATTGTGAGATACTTGAGTCATTCATGCAGCTGGAAAGAAGGAGAAGCAAGTTGACACTTGTCAATATTCAGCAGTTGCAAGAAATGCAAAAAAAGTCAAAAAGCAGTTTCAGTAAAATGGGCATATCTCATTCAATTCTTAATGAAATTTGGATTTTCTTAATGACTTGGAAAGCTGAAATAGAGGATTTTTTTTTTTAAAAGGGTTTGATCCAATTCACAATATTTAATGAGAATCACTTATCTGAAGTTGACTGAGTAAAAATAGCTGAGTTTGAAGGCATCACAAACCCAGTCTTGATAAAATGGTCATAACTTTTATGTTTATAATGAAATAAATATTTTCAAAATGATTTAGAAAGCTAAGAAGGAGGAGAATAATTTGGTAAAATAATTTTGGATAACTCGCAATAATAAGTGAGAACCATCTATTTGAATCTGGCTGCAGGAAAAGTAGAACAACAAATCAACAGACTTAGTCAAACTTCTTCTATTTATTGTAATTTAAATTATGACTTCAAAGGAAGTAGGATATGATTTGTATTGTATTCATGAATATAAAAAAAATCTAACAAATCAGATTTGTCATAAAATAGTCCAAACAAACTCTTTTTCCAATCAGTCAAGAAGACAAGTTGTAATAGGACTCTTTCTCTTAGTCATAGTTTTAGAATAATTCTCTTCCTTGTTTAAAGGAATATTGAGACACATTTTAGATGGTTGTTAGGGAGTCAATAAAATTATATATTCAAAATTTTAATCAAGAAAAAGAAGGAAAGTAGTATTTGTTCATTAGCTTTTATGTATTACACAGTTTTCTGCAGCCATTACTGTGTAGTTAGATTTATTTCCAGCATTGTTATACTCTTAGTTTTTGCAATGATAGAATAACTTAGAGAATTTCATAGTGCATATACTTTGCAAACCTATTTCAAGTATATGTCCTCAAGTTGATAATTTAAATGTGCCTTCATAATGATGAGATAACTACTTAGCATGGATGTCCAATCCCTAAGGTATGGTTCTAAAGCCTAGTTATTAAAACCATTATAGGAGACCAACATTTTTGGAGCCGTTGTCGGGGATGGGTCAAACTATGAGTGTCTCTGAGTTTTTAGCAGCTCTTTGTCATTTTTCTAGTCTCGTAGTTTCCCTTCAAAGCACTTAGGATTAGAAAAGTTTGCAAAAGTACCACAAGCAACAAAAAAATAAATTTTAGATCCATGAAGAATAGCACCCAAGAGCCAATCTTATTTCTAGCAAGTCTAGAAATCAATGAAGACATGTTCTCTAGCATCATAGAGGAATTATGTTCACATATTGATGACAAGATGTTGATTTATGAGGATGCAAATGAAGACAACTTTGTCTTGGAAAATGAAGAAATCACAATACACAAGGTTGTTGCTCAAGTTGAATGTGATGTCAAACCAAAACTCCTACTTTAAGAAGAGAGTTGTAATAAAGTGCAAATTACTCCCCTCATGCAGAAAAGTAAAGAAGATATTGAAGAAGACCACTTTTGGGATGATTTAGAGGAGTTTTTCTCAACCCTAGATGCTAAACCAGCATCTTTTGTAGTGCAAAACTATGAGCATCACAAGGAGAGTTCAAAATTTGTTCTTTCAAGAGGTTGTCCAATTAGACATCTCATTCATATGGAGGCAAATAGATCATCACAAGTTATGCTTGCAGTAGAGAAAGAAGCTACAATCGAAGATGAAGCTAAATATGCAGCTGCACCTACAGGAGAAATTTTTCATCTTACTTATGTACTTCAATACAATAGTATGTATTTTCAGCATGAAGTGATAAGTAATTTTGTTAATATCTTTCCAAAGGTGTTGTTGTTGTTTATTAAGTTTCTACTGATGTTGCAACTATTTCTAATTGCTCATAAGCATGTGAAGCATTGGAAGTTGTTGAGAAGAGGAATATACTTCAAAGAACCAGTCAATGGTTTTATTTGATAATGTATTTTTTGCTGGTTAGTGTAGGTTAGGATAGGTTTTTCATTCAATAAGTGTTATTACACAATGTCTTAGAGTTAGTAGTTGTCTAGTCTAGTTTGTTTCCTAGTTCTTCTTGCCTAAATGACTATTTTGGAGGAGTTTACAACTGGTTGGTTTCTCAAATTTCAAATCATTTTTCAAGGGTATGGGTGAGTCAAGTCTCTAATTATGGAAGAGAGTCTTTGCATATATTGTCAAAAAGTTTCATTAAGTAGTCTTGTCTTCATGATGTCAAAAATGTATATTCAATGATGGTGTCTAGTTGGTCTAATCATATTTTGATTAATGGAAAATGGACATCCAAAGTTGTATTATAAGTCATTGGATAGAGAGAAAAAAATTATAGGTTGCATGCAACAACTGTTGTCTGATTGAAAAGTCAGTCTTGCAGTCACTGTTGTGTGACTGAACAGTCAGTCCTGTAGCCACTACTGTATGACTGAAAAGTCATCCTGTAGAACCTACTGTGTGATTCAAAAGGAAACTTGCAGCAAGTATGAAGACATTTATAAGTACTGATATTAAATATGCAACAGTCTCAAAGGGACCTGAATATTCAACAATGAAGGGACCTGTACTTTTAGCTATTTGCCAAGTTTGAAGCTTCTCACAACACAAATGGTACTACATTTATGATTTCTATTTATCCATAATATTTACCATTTTTAGTAATTGCGTATCTATGCATTGGATTATGTTTTTTGATTATCATTATTATAATTATATGCTTCATAACTGATTTATTTTTCTACCCTCATACATACATTGTCATTTGAGGACAAATGACCTTTCAGCTGGGGGGAACATGTGTATACCTTGTGTTGTTGTCATAGACCATAGGAGGATGACCTTTCCTATACATTTTTGTATACTACCTCTTATATTTATGGTTATTGATGCAAAAAAATAAGAATGATAAAGTGAAGAAAATGGAATGTCTTGTGAAGAGATAACAAAGGGAAGAAAATATGACAATGTGAGTGTTGGAGATGATATAAAGATGATAGGAAGACTTAAGGATACAATCAATAGAGAAGAAGAAAATTAACCATATTCATGTCAAATGAAAATCTTCTTAATGATGAAATACACATGCATGACGTGCTATGAAAGATTGAAGTTGTCATGGGATTTCATGCTAATAGCATTCATGTCTATCTAATGCTTATCCCTTGCTTGAGGACAAGCAAGATTTCAGCTGGGGGGAATGATGAGCCTATAATTTGTCATATTTATATCATTTTTTATAACACTTGACATCATCTTTATAATACCTTTCCAAGTCATTTCCATACATTACCTTGATTTATGAAGCATTAACTATGATTAATGATTTATTGATTAATGTTTGTATGTCTAGCTAGTTAATGCTAAATTATGATGATTTATTATGATAAATAGTTATTATTAAATAATACATATTTTGAGATGATTAACATGTTGATTTTGAGATACTTGAGTCATTCATGCAGCTGGAAAGAAGGAGAAGCAAGTTGACACTTGTCAATATTCAACAGTTGCAAGAAATACAGAAAAAGTCAAAAAGTAGTTTCAGTAAAATGGGCATATCTCATTCAATTCTTAATGAAATTCGGATTTTCTTAATGATTTGGAAAGATGAAACAAAGGAGAAATTTTTTTTAAAAGGGTTTGATCCAATTCACAATAGTTAATGAGCATCACTTATCTAAAGTTGATTGAGTAAAAATAGCCGAGTTTGAAGGCAGCACAAACCCAGTCTTGATAAAATGGTCATAAATTTCACGTTTCCTAATGAAATCAATATTTTCAAAATGATCTAGAAAGCTAAAAATGAGGAGAATAATCTAGTAAAATTATTTTGGATAACTCACAATAATAAGTGAGAACCATCCAGTTGAATCTGGCTACAGGAAAAGTGGAACAACAAATCAGCGGACTTAGTCAAACTTCATCTATTTATTGTAATTTCAATTATGAATTCAAAGGAGGTTGGATATGATTTGTATTGTATTTATGAATAAAAATAAATATCCAACAAATCAACTTTTTCATAAAAGAGTCCAAACAAACTCTTTTTCCAATCAGTCAAGAAGACAAGTTGTAATAGGACTCTTTCTCTTAATCATAGTTTTAGAATAAGTCTCTTCCTTATTTAAAGAAATGTTGAGACACATGTTAGATGGTTGTTAGGGAGTAAATAAGCTTATATATTTGAAATTTTAATCAATAAAAAGAAGGATCAAGTAGTATTTGTTCATTAGCTTTTATGTATTACACAGTTTCCTGCAACCATTACTGTGTAGTTAGATTTATTTCCAACATTGTTATACTCTTAGTTTTTGTAATGATAGAATAAATTAGAGAATTTCATAGTGCATATACTTTGCAAACATGTTTCAAGTATACATCCTCAAGTTGATAATTTAAATGTGCCTTCATAATGATGAGATAACTACTTAGCATGGATGTCCAATCCCTAAGTTATGGTTCTAAAGCCTAGTTATTAAAACCATTATAGGAGACCAACACCTATATTAAGCACATGGTATAGGATAATTCCACTTTAGGTGGTGATATTTGTTATCACATTCCACTCTGTGTGAGATCCACCTTTAGTTCACATATCACATTATCATCCTCATCATATGGCACATACTTCATTACATAAAGGAGGATGATTCACCTTTGGTGGACATGTGATTCCACCTTGTGTAGGTGATAACTTATCTACTCCTTATCATTGTCTCTTGTTGCCTTTCCTATATAAACATGCCTATTATGTCCATTTTCAATAATATCATTCTTGCATCTTAATGCAGGTGTCTTGTCATTCTCTTATGGAAGTTACCTTAGTCTTTCATTTGATCCTGGGAGTGTTGTAGAGTCACCTAGAACTCTAACAGTTTCCAATTCAAACACAAAAAATGAAGAGTAAATTGGGAAATAAGAGAGAATATAAGATTAAGAGGATTTTTCTAATTTTTGAAGATAAACATTTCCAAAAATGCAATTTTGAGAAAATAATTGATTTTGATTTAAAGTTGTTTTTTGCATTTTTGAAAGGATTTAGAATTTAGAATTTTGATTTTCAGTTTATGAGAGATTTTTGAATTTTAAGAAATTTGATTTCCTTGTAATTTTGATTTTTGAATTTTTGAAGATTTTGGAGATTTAAATTGAAGTAAAAATTCAATTTTTAGAAGAATATGAAATTAATGTGAAATTATTACGAAATGAAATTAGTTAGAAATTTAAATGAAATAAAAAAAGATAATAATTTAAATTATAGGACTATAGAAATTAAATTTAATTAACCAGTAAAGACCAATTAATTAAGGTTACTTATTAAATAATATTAATTATTTAATTAATATTAGGGGAGTGATTAAATGATGAAAAGATTAGGCTATAGAAGAAATAAGATGATTAATTAAATAATTGAAGAATTACATAATCAATGGTATAATAATTAGTAGTTAATTTGAACTCGCATGAATGTCCAATTTTGGGTGTCTACATATGACCATGGCATACCATGCATTCCTTTACATTGTATGTCTTGTAGGCGTTCTTGCATAGAAATTGTCAGTACCTAAAATTTCTCTGACAAAAAAATTAATTTACATTCATACCAAAAGATGGCATACCATTCACATATTCATCTTTTTTACGTTTAAATTAAAAATTATTTTCTCAAATATAATGACCAATTATATATAATATATGTAAGATTGTGAGATATTTTATTAATTTATGTTATTATTTTATAATTATATATTAATTTAAATAATTGATTTATGATGTAATATATATTATATAATTATTTTTATTTTTGCTTAGTAAAAGTGGTGCAAGAGCACCTAAGGTATCAATCAAGTGCCTTATCCAATTTTGGCTTGTATTGATTCTAGCCAAGTCAGTGAGTTAGTAAGGACTCTTGGAGAGTCTTTATGATATTTTTTATTTTGGTAGGATAGTTGTATTTTCTTATTTGGAAGGTCGAGTCTTAACTAGTCTTAGGATGTACTTAGTTGTTTGAGGAACCTAGATAGTGTTGATATGATTTAGAACAACAGAGAGGGGGGGTGAATCAGTTGTTCTCAAGTCCAGATGTATAAAAACAAACTTTAAAAATATTCAACAAATCAGATATAATAACCAACAGCTACTCGGTCATTACTGATTGTATAACAAAAACATATAACAGTGCAGTCCACTTATCCAATAGTATCTAACTTGTAAACCACAAAAATGTTCAAACCAAAACATTCATACAAGTATCAACACCAAGATTTATAGTGGAAACCCAATTTTAGAAAAACCACTTTGTAACATGTTACTATTATGTTCACTCTTCTGAAGTGAGCTCGGTGAAAAGCCAACCCTGTCAAAGGTTACAAACACACTGTCAGGTATGACCTGGTTAAAGGATTTAAACCACTTTGTTAAAAGTGCACCTTGTTATAGGACTTACATACACTCCATTAGAATGCAACCTTGTTCAAAGGATTTATACAAATGACTGTTAGGTCAATCTCTGTTAAAAGGATTTTGACTGATACAATGGTTAGAAAGTAGCAGTAGTATTGATTTGAGAAATATACAACTCACTTTGCAAATATTAGATCCAATTCCATACACATATGCTGGCTTACTGACTGTGAACCTTTACCATCACCATCACTGATCTTCTTAGAAGTCTCTTCAAGTAATCACAATACTTCTCCTTCAGCCTTCTCTACTTAGATAGTCAATAACATCAACAACACTTCCAACATCCTCTCTTCTTCAACCTCTAGCTTAGGTTCCCTTAATACTTCCTCAATTAGGTCAATACATCTTTTGCCGCTTAATCTCCTTCATAGATCTTAGGGTTAGGTTAGATTCATCGAATCCTTCCTACTTTATGTTCTTCATCTATCCTTCTAGAAATATCTCAAATCTCTTAATAGATTTACAATAAAACATTTTACAGTGCATTAAATGCTTTCATACAATCAATAAATAAAGTCAACACATTTTACATAATCCAAGAATTCAATAACGTCGGCTGAAAATCTGAATTCTTCCTCAAATGTAAAATACTAATGCTTGGTTAATACTGTGTTCAACTCCTCAGTCTTCACTAGAAAGCTTGATCACCTCAAAAATTGTTTCCTCAGCTAATACTGATGTTCGGTCAACACTAAATTTACTCGGCATATACTAGCTTGGTCGACACTAACATCACTCGGCTTAAACTAGATTTCTTCACTTTTGCTTGGTTAAGTCTACTAGTTTAGTCTTCATTCTTACTCAAATAAACAATACATTATCTTATCATTGTGCCACATAATCAAGTACTCATTGAAGTATCAAGATAACTCAACCTTTCCTTAGGTGCTATTGTTACCAACCTTGCCTTTCCTCTTAGCAAAAATCAAATAGATATAGTACTTTCTTAAATAGAAACAATCTTACCAGTTAAGGTTTGACATCAATGACAATACAAAAATTGCAGTTTCCAACAATCTCCCTCTTTGGCATTGATGGCAACACCATATGAATATCACATGAATTACCAACCAATCCAAAACTTATCTGTCCATTAGAAATATTTATAATATATTTAGCTTCATTCTTATACATAATCAATTAGCCATGCTTGTATGACCATCCACTAAATCTCTCCCTCTTACTTGATCTTCCATTTCATTCTCTATATTCATTTGTGATCATCTCCCTCTTTGACAAAAATGCCAAAGCAGCAACTAAAACATACATCCTACAAATGTAGATATCATCTTTTTAGTTTAGTAATAGTATTTCTCCCTCTGTCATCTTTTCTTATGACTAATTCTTGGCTTTGCTATACTTTTCACAACTCTAGGTTGCTCCTAAAGTGTGACCTATCTCTACATCAACTTGTTAGATACTCTTTGCAGTACATTTGATGCAATGCTCCTATCTTGACTAGGCAACCTCAGTTAGGGGAAGGACCCCTAATTGACCTCTTAGATATTCATGAGCTTCTTTAGGTAAAGCTTTAGTGAATATGTATGCTAGTTGTTCTTTTGTATTCATATTCCATTCGGACCTTTTTATCTTGTACCAGTTCTCTCAAGTAATGATACTTGATGGCAATGTGTTTGGTCTTTGTGTGCATCACTGGATTCTTAGAGATGTTGATAGCACTTTTGTTGTCACAGAAAATGACAATTGGTTCAGTGAATTCTTCTTTCATGCCTACCAACAATTGCTTTATCCATTTCAAATTTGAACAGTTCACAGCTGCAGCCACATACTTGGCTTCAGTAGTAGATTAGGAAATGCAATTTTGTTTCTTGCTTGTCTAGGAAACTAATCTTTGTCCAAGGAAGAAGGCTCCACCACTAGTACTCTTTCTGTCATCCACATTTCCTGCCCAATCAGCATCTGTATACACTCTTAGTTCAAACTTCTCATGCTTCTTGTAGTATAATCCATAGTCAGCAGTCCCTTTCAAATATCTCATTATTCTTTTGACAGCCATCATGTGAGTTTCTTTAGGATTGGCAGATAATCTTGCCACTATCCCAACAGCTAAAGCAATATTTGGTCTATTGTGTACAACATACTATAGCTTTCCAATCATAGATCTATACAAAGTCTAGTTTACTTCTGCAACATCATCATTTTTAGACAACTTTTGTCCAGTAGCCATTGGAGTACTTACTAGCCTCGAGTCTTCCATACCAAAGGTTTTCAGTATCTCATGAACATATTTAGACTGGGTGATGAAAATTCCTTTCTCCATCTAATATACTTGTAAACCAACAAAAAATTTGATCTCCCCAAACATACTCATTTCAAATTCAGTTTGCATTTCATTTGAAAATTTCTTACATAAGGCATCTTGTCCACCAAATATAATATCATCTACAAAGATCTTAGCTAACAAGATTCCTTTACCTTCTTCATCTTTCATGTATAGATTGCTTATGTCATTTGTCCTTGAGAATCCAATATGTATTAGGTAGTTGTGCAGTCTCTCATACCATGCCCTGGGAGCTTGCTTTAGTCCATACAGTGCTTTATTCAGTTTGCAAACCATGTGTCTTTTGTTTGGATCAACAAATCCTTCGAGCTATTCAATATACACTTCTTCTTCTAATATACCATTTAAAAATATAGACTTAACATCCATTTGGTATACCTTGAAATTTTTATAGACAGCATATGCAAGCAGAGTTCTTACTTCTTCCAATCTAGCTATAGGGGCAAATGTCTCCCCATAATCTATTCCTTCTTCTTGTGTGTAGCCTTTGCATACCAGCCTAGCTTTATTTATTGTGATTTGACCATGCTCATTCAGCTTATTTTGGAATACCCACTTTGTCCCAATGACATTCTTATTTTTTGGTCTCAGCACCAGAGTCTAGGTATCATTCTTCTCTATCAGGTCTATCTCTTCATTCATTTCTTCTATCCAATCTTCATTTTCTAATGCCTCCTTTGTTGTCTTAAGCTCGAATTCACATAGTAAACATGTTGGATCTCTTATCTTGATTTTGGTTAAAACTCTAGTATATTTGTTTCCAATAATTTGTTCAGGCTTGTGATGTCTCCTTACATATTGTGCTAGAACAGGTTCTACTCTCCTTTCATCTTGCTCTTCAGGTTCACCAACACGAATGTCAGATTTAGCTTCTAAATGCTCAGCAACCTCTCCCTAATACTCAGTAGCTTCTTCCTATCGCTTGGCATGTTCTTCTTCTCTCTCGGCATTGTTTTCCTGATGCTCGACATTGCTTACTCAAGACTTAGCATCGAGTGCAAGTCTGTCACTTGCCTCTCCTTCCTCTATATACATAAAAGATCTGTAATTTTTTGGTTCTCTTTTACTACTAGCTTCATTTTTCTCTACATACTCATTAACTTTGACATTCACACTTTCCACAATTTTTTTAGTGTTAGAGTTCAAACACTTATAAGCTTTACTTTTTGTGGAATAGCCTAGGAAAATACTCTCATCACTTTTAGCATCAAATTTTCCATTTCTACTGTCCTTTAGTATGTAGCATTTACTTCCAAAAATTCTAAAGTACTTTACATTAGGTGCATACCCATGCCATAACTCATAAGGTGTCAGATTTGTACCTTTTTTGATCTGTACTCGGTTAAGAGTATAAACAACTGTACTTACAGCTTCTTTCCAATACTTTTGTGCAACATTCTTTTCAATCATTAATGTCCTTGCACAATCCAAGGTAGATCTATTCCTTCTCTCTGCTATACCATTCTGTGGAGGAGTTCTAGGTGCAGACATTTGTCTTTTGATCCCTCTATCATTGCAAAATAGATTAAATTCATTGGATATAAATTCTCCAGCTCGGTCAGATCTTAGACACTTCAGGTTCCTACCTATCTCCTTTTCAACCTTAGCCAAATACCACTTAAAATTTTGAAAAGCATCAAATTTTTCCTTTAAGAACATTACATGCATCATTCTGGTATAATCGTCAACAAATAGGATAAAATATCTAGCACCACAATAGCTTTGTACACCCATTGGTCCACAAAGGTCAGTATGAACCAAATCTAAGGTATTCTCGGAAGTAAAAGTTTTGCTCTTGAAACTAGACTTTGTCATCTTACCCAACTAACATTCTTTGCACATTACATTCTTAGGTTTCTTCAATCTAGGTAGACCTCTCACTTTCTTTTTCTTACTAATTTCTACCAGATTATCAAAGTTAACATGACATAGCCGCTTATGCCATAACCAAATATTATCAATTTGTGCAATCATACATGTTTCTTCAGATAGGTCTAGATAGAACAAATTACCTCTTGTCTGTTCTCCACTTCCAATCAATTCACTAGTGGCATCAAATATTTTGGCCTTCCTGTGATGAAATTCCACTCCGTAGCCAGTGTTATTAAGCTGTGCAACACTCAGCAGATTATAGTTAAGACCCTCAACCCAATAAGCATTTTCACAAGTGATCTTATCAGTCAACTTAATCAATCATTTTCCTCTAACAAGACATGGTGCATCATTACCAAATTTCACACTCTTACCTTTATAATAATCTAAGGTATCAAACTTACTCTCATCACCAGTCATGTGATGTGAACAACCACTATCAATAATCCATTTATCATTTTTTTCTACATAAGACATCAATGTAGTTTTCTCATCCTCATCAGATTCATCTTTCATTGCAACATAAACAACTTCAATTTCAAAATCATCACTATCAGTGTCAGTCTCTTCTTCGGCAATATAGCAGGATTTCTTGCCTTTTCCTTTGTAGTCCTTGTATCTTTGGTAACCTCTAACTTCTCTTTTGTCTTTATGATTGTTGTCTCTTTCTTCATCCTTATCATCCCTATCAAGAAATCTAGCAGCTATATGACCAGCTTTATTACATACAAAACATATAATAGGGAGTTTACCTTTGTACTTTCCTTTTCCCCTTTTCAGTCTTCTAGCCATAAGAGCTTCTAGATCCTTAAGTTCTTCATTAGATGTGTCACTGTCACTTTCACTTTCACTTTCACTAATGCATCTTTCTTTTTCCTTCTTTGACTTAATCAGAACCATTTGTGACTTAAAAGTAGATTCAACATTACCAATAGTGAATTTATCATAGTTAGAAAGTTTAAAAGCAATAAGCTTACCAACCAAACTTTCTAAAGAGCATTGTTAGGGTTACATCTAGATTCCTGAATTGTAAAACTTTTGATGGCATAAATAGGACACAGAGTTATCAGTACTTTTCCAATTACAGTTTCATCATCAATAGTTCCATTTTCTCCTCTAATAGCATTTACAACTTCTTTTATTCTACCACAATATTGTGCAATATTCTCACCTTCTTGCATTCTCATTTCATCAAATTTACCTCTTAGGCTCTTGGCTTTTTCTCTCAATACATTTATGTTGCCACCATAGATCTTTGCAAGGGTGTCCCACATTTGCTTTGCATTACTGTAGTCTTTGATGTCTTTAAATTCTGGATAACTTAGGGTAGACACAATCTCCAACATTGCTTGGTTGTGCTCTTGTTTAGCTTTCATTTCCTCGGCAGTCAGAGGTGCAACAAGTGTGACATAATCATGCTCAACATAATACTTTGTAGAATCACCAATACCAACCAGATGCAGCTTCATCAAACTTTTCCATGCAGGGAAGTTCTCCTTATTTAGCTTTGGTACCTCCTTCTTATACATCCTGATCATTTGCTTCAAGTACCTTCAAACTTGTTCTCTGTAAGCACCAGCTCTAATACCAATTGTTAATATGATTTAGAACAACAAAGAGGGGGGGTGAATTAGTTGTTCTTAGGTCCAGATGTATAAAAAAAAACTTTAAAACTCTTCAACAAATTAGATCTAATAACCAACAACTACTCGATCATTACTGATTGTATAACAGAAACATATAACAGTGCAGTCCACTTATCCAATAGTATCTAACTTGTAAAACATAGAAATGTTCAAACTAAAACATTCACACAAGTATCAACACTAGGATTTATAGTGGAAACCCAATTTGGGAAAAACCACTTTGTAACATGTTACTATTATGTTCACTCTTCTGAAGTGAGCTTGGTGAAAAGCCAACCATGTCAAAGGTTACAAACACACTGTCAAGTTTGACCTGCTTAAAGGATTTAAACCACTCTGTTAAAAGGGCACCTTGTTATAGGACTTACATACACTCCATTAGAATGCAACCTTGTTCAAAAGATTTATAAAAATGACTATTAGGTCAACCTCTGTTAAAAGGATTTTGACTGATACAATGGTTAGAAAGTAGCAGTAGTATTGATCTGAGAAACATACAACTCACTTTGCAAATATTAGATCCAATTATGTACACATATGCTAGCTTACTGACTGTGAACCTTTACCATCACCATCACTGATCTACTTGGAAGTCTCTTCAAGCAATCACAACACTTCTCCTTCAGCCTTCTCTACCTAGACAGTCAATAACATCAACAACACTTCCAACATCCTCTCTTCTTCAACCTCTAGCTTAAGCTCCCTTAATACTTCCTCAATTAGGTCAATACATCTTTTGTCGCTTAATCTCCTTCGTAGATCTTAGGGTTAGGTCAAATTAATCGAATCCTTCCTACTTTATGTTCTTCGGCTATCCTTCTAGAAATATCTCAAATCTCTTAATAGATTTACAATAAAATGTTTTACAGTGCATTAAATGCTTTCATACAATCAATAAATAAAGTCAACACATTTTACATAATCCAAGAATTCAACAATGTCGGCTAGAAATTTGAATTCTTCCTCAAATGTAAAATACTGATGCTCGGTCAATACTGTGTTCAACTCCTTGGTGTTCACTAGAAAGCTCGGTCACCTCAAAAACTGTTTCCTCAGCTAATACTGATGTTTGGTCAACACTGAATTTACTTGACATATACTAGCTCGGTCGACACTAACATCACTTGGCTTAAACTAGATTTCTTCACTTTTGCTCGGTTAAGCCTACCAGTTTAGTCTTCATTCTTACTCAGATAAACAATACATTATCTTATCATTGTGCCACACAATCAAGTACTCATTGAAGTATCAAGATAACTCAACCTTTCCTTAGGTGCTATTGTTACCAACCTTGCCTTTCCTCTTAGCAATAATCAAATAGATATAGTACTTTCTTAAATAGCAACAGTCTTACTAGTTAAGGTTTGACATCAATGACAATACAACAATTGCTTCAATTGCAGTTTCCAACAGATAGGTGAGAAAGAGTCTATGGTACTAAAAGACTCCAAAATGTCTAGAGTATGAGAAAGTAAGCCTAAAATGGCTTTAGAAAGGTTTTTAAATCATTTTAGATAGGTTGGAACACTACCTAGATAATAAGAATAGAAAAAATTGCAAAGTTGTCAAAAAGTTGTCTAGACAATTTTTGCAACTTTGCAAAGTTGCATGTCAAATCTTGTCCTAAGAGCTATATTGAAGGAATTGGGTTGTCTTGAGCAACCAACTGTAAGAACATGAGGTTTGGACTATATAAACACCCTCAAGCTTGATTTCCAAGGTTGGTTGGATTTTTTTTATACTTTCTCAAGAAGATTTCATTGATAGTTTACTGTTTATGCACAATGAACAAGTTGTTTTGATTGAAGGCATTAGTGTCAAAGGAATTTGTGTGGTATACTAATCATAAGGATTTACATTTGGGTAGTCAAAATAATCTGAATCGGAGACATGAAATGGGTTGAGTATTTGCATAATTTTACATTTGTGATAAAACATAAGAGTGGAGTATCTAACCGAGTTGTTGATGCATTGAGTAGAAGAAGATCTTTTCTAACTGAAATGAGAATTGAGGTTCTTGGTTTTGATGATATGAAGAATTTATATGAAATTGACCCCGATTTTTCTGAGTTGTGGAGAATGTGTAGAGCACCTATTAAAAATCAACTGAGTAAGTGGGAAGACTATTTCATTCAAGAAGGTATGTTGTTCAAAGGAATTTAGTTATGTATGCCGAGAGGATCAATGAGAACTAATTTGATAAAGGAGAAGCATAGTAGTGGTTTGGTTGGACACTTTGGCATTGATAAAATATTGAGTTTTCTTAAGAAAATGTATTTTTCACTGTAGTTGTATAAGGATGTTCAGAAATTTATGAAGAGTTGTAGAGTTTGTCAAGTTGCAAAAGGAGTAAGTCAAAATACTAGATTGTATACACCGATTTTTGTTCTTGAGAAACCTTGGAGCGATATCAACATGGATTTTGTTCTTGGCTTACTCAGGATAACAAGAGGAATTGATTCCATATTTGTTGTTATGGACAAATTTTCCAAGATGACACATTTCATACCATGTACAGGAAAACATCAAATGCAGTGCATATAGCATATTTTTTCTTCAAGGAGATTATCAAATTGCATTATCGAGGAGTATCATTATGACCGAGATAGTGAGTTAGTTGGATATTTTTGGAAGACTCTATGGAAGAAGCTGGACACGAAGTTGAAGTATAGTTCGACATTTTATCCATAGACTGATGGACAAACAGAGGTTGTAAATAGAAGTTTAGGTAATCTATTGAAATGCTTAGTTGGAGACAAGCCGAGTAATTGGGATTTAATGTTAGCACAAACAGAGTTTGCATACAATAATTAACTGAATAGGAGTACTGGCAAGACACCTTTTTAGATTGTTATTAGCATACAATTGAGGGGTATATCAAAATTGAAAGATAATGTTGGAGAAGAGAAGAGGAGTGCTGAAGGGGAAGAATTTGTTGAATTTATGAAGTTATTGGTGAAACATAAGTTGGAGCAGAGTAATATGAAATACAAGGATAGTGTAGATAGGTCAAGAAGACATAATATTTTTGAGGTTGGTGATGAGGTAGTGGTTAATTTGAAGAAATGAAGATTTCATGTTGGAACCTATAGTAAGTTGAAGATGAATAAATTTGGCCCTGCAAGGTACTAAAGAAGTTTGACAGTGGAAATGCTTATGAAGTAGAGTTACCCGATGACATAGACATATCACCAATATTCAAAATTGAAGATTTGTATGAGTATCATGAGCCTAATGAAGAAGTGACAGTACTTAGTGATTATCCTAAGAAGCAAAAAAAATAAGTTGAACAGATTTTGGAACGAAGAGTTGACAAAAGCACAAGAGGAAAAGACTACATGGTATACATGGTAAAGTGGAAGAACCGACCAATTGGAGACTCTACATGGATTTCTCAATCTGAGTTGGATTCAACTCAAGTTATACCTCACTCATGATTCAGAGAATCATTTCTTTTCAACCTCAGGTATCTGATGCAGGAGCACCTTGGGTTCATGGCAATCTTGTATCTTGGTAGCTTGTTAGATGTGCTCGGTAACTACTTTGGAGTTCTCGGTGGAGTGTTCTTGTTTGTTCATGGACAAGATTAGTTATTGGTCAGTAGTGCCTTTCACCGAGTGGATTTTTTGTTTTCTATTCTTCTCGGTGGTGTTCTTCATCGAGTGGGTTTAGTAGTTGTTTTGGATTGCTCGATGTTGTCTGGTTCCTGGTCTCACCGATGGGTTTAGTTTTGGATCTTTTGTATGGGCCGACTTGTGTATTTAATTCTAGTCATGATATTAATGTTGAGATTTCTCATTGGGAGGCATGTGGACCTAAATCTAGGTCATTACTTTCTTCAATGTTGGATCTAGAAGATTTTAAAGACATTTTTGTTCGGTATAAATATATAGATATGTTCTAGGTTTAGGAGGTTAGAAAGGAAAAAGAAAGTGAGGATAGGAAGTTGGAGATCATGGATCTTGCATGCATGAGGATTTTTATGCTTCTATAATTGTTTTCTATTGTATTGGCTGCAACTGGAAAGGCCTCACAACCCAACATGTATCAAGTTTGAATGAATTAATTTATGATCTACGTTTCCTTCTCTCCTTTTCTATGTTATGGCTTTCATGTTGTGATTCTACAAGGTGGTCTGGTAATTGGGTGAACCTTTGGCCCCACTTATCTTAACTTCTATTGGTGCACATATGGAACCGCACTTAAAACTTTTAAATTGTAACTTCCCTCATATCAATCCTTCTTTGAACTTTTTATCTCAGTTATGTTTGGGTTTTGAACCTCTTTGAATTGAGTTCAAAATGGTTCAATGATTCAAAGACTCAAAGTTTATAGAAGATATCAAACCAATCTGAAATATTTGATAATGAGATTAAAAATAATCAAATAGATGGGAACCGAGCTCTTGTTGTGTAATTTGCAATCACCATGACCCGATCCATCACAATTGATAAATGTGAAGTTTCACATACAATTGGAAGTATGTGTAAAGGGTGGATGCACAAAAGGAATATGTTGATTGTGTCATCTAATTCATTGAAAATGTGTGGAAAGAAGGATTCAGAAGTAGCTATGGCAACATTAATATTGACTAAAACTTCTATAACCACGGATTTATAGGAAACAAAAAATCAGTCTCAATGCGGAGGGCATAACTTCCAATTGCACTATTGGATCATGCTCATTTTTGGATATGTTGTAAGAAACCTAATTATCTAGATTCTCACTAGAGTGATCTTCAAAATTCATCTTTGTTTGTGAGATATAGGGGACTGTGTATAGTACTATCAAATCTGTCATTTATTTTTAAACATAGAAGCATAAATATTAGAGATCTATATGGTAAGGTGGAGACATTAAAACATTTGATAATTTTTAAATTATTAGAATGTTCTAATATTCTTCCAGAGAAGTGTTATGGGCAGGAGAAAAAGATGAAATATTTCAAGAATCAATTATGTAACTAAAAAGTGACCGAAAACAAAGGGGCTTTCTTGGAGAGTAATTATAAATTGTAATTTTTACAAAGGAGTGAGGGTTCGGTTTTCTTTTTCTGGAGACTGGGTGCTGCAGAGAAGGGGATTTTATTTTTGTTTATGTTTGTAATGCAAGGGAGAGGATGAATATTTTTGTTTTCAAATAGTGATTTGTGTATAGAGGCAAGAAGATCTTTGTTGTCTTTTTATATGTTCAGAGAGGAAAGATATTTGTATACCAAAACTTTGAGTTTGGATGCTTGCCTTATGATTGAAATTAATCTTTGAATTGTTTCAGCTTTCCCTAAATGTAACTTTGTCTTATTTAATTGCATACAAGTTTATCACTTGGTCTTTGAGCCTTGATTATTCATGTACTTGGAAAGATTGATATGTATTTCTCCCTTTGTTTTCCTTGTAATTTAAAGCTCAGATAAATGGTCTTGGTGCCATTTATTGTTTGTTCTTAGTTGTTAGTTTCTTCTGCATCTATTCTGTATTTACGGGTAGATGTTTGTGTCCCTTTTGTGCTTTTGGGTTAAAAGCATTCATGTTTGTAGTTTAGTGGATTCATTGAAGATCTCACACGAGGAGCTGTATCCAAGACAATTCAGAGGATGCTTATGTATTTCAATTGCAAAGGGGTCTAACTGTTAGTCACATATATTTGTCTTTTCGGTTTGGGAATTTTGGGAGTCATTTTAATATTGTTTTTGTAAAAGACAAATCTCTTCACCAACAGATTTTTGGTGACTCTACTGGGGAAAGAAATTGAAGTCCCAGTCCTTTCTTTTCTCAGAAATTTGAAGGTTCCTCCCTGAGGATGGAGCTTAGTGACTCTATTGAAGATGAATACCATATGGTATTTCAAAAATATCCAAAATTTTTGAAAGGTTGGGTTCCAGCAAGAAGTGGAGATATAAGAGATATCTTTCTTTTTATACCACCATTTAAAGAAAACCCAATTAGAGAAGTTACAAAAGACTTGGCAAGGGAAGTAGGATTTCTAAAATCCTTCTATGGTGCTTTCTTTATCAAGAAGAAATCTCTTATGCAAGAACCAAAAGAAGAAGAATGCACATGCGAGAAAAAAGAAACTGGTAAAACAAAATGTACACAAGAAAGAGATCTTGAATGCAAAGAGAATGATAGTTTGGGGGAAAAAGAAAAAGATCCTTCTATTTTTTACCCCCTTATAGCTCTCTCTTCTCCACCTTTGGAAGAATCAGTGCAACAAGGAATGACTCGGCCTCAAGAAAATCTACCATTGTCTATCAAAAAGAAGAACTTTACTGCCAAAAATTCAAATTATGAAGATGAGGTTGAACAATATGATGATTTGGTGGATGAGAGGACAAGTAAAATGTTTGGTATGTTTGGTGATGCTCTCCTTTCTGCTAGAAATGAAGTAAGCATTCTTGTGAGAGCATATTTCATGCCAGATGAAAAGTCTTTATTTATTGAAATTTGTCATAATACTAAAGATTATGTTAAAAAAAAATCCTGATAGCATCAATCACAAAGATTATGCAATCTTTCTAGAAGAAATTTCTAGGAATCTTCTTTTTCAACCAAATATTGAAAATTATTTGGGAAATGATATGAAAAAAGACCAAGAAAAATTAGATGTTTATAATGAAGAATGGCTTTTTGGGCGTGAGTGGCTATTCAACAAGTCTCTGCATGCTCTTAGTTTTGTGTTTAGCAGTGAGGAAGTCATCAAAGAGTAGTGGTTTGGGGCTTCTCCTTTGAGGCACAATCCACTATTTCAGAAGGGCTCATATTTCTTGCAGCCGATTAATGGTCATGTATGAATTCTTCTCATCTTTCCTCTTGAGGTAGGAATTTCCTACCTATGTATATACTTGTGAATATGTCTTTTCCCTTTGCAAGTTTTTGTTGTGCGTAAATTAGTTCGCTTTGTTTTGGCTTGTTGTTAGTCTTGGTTTTTGGCTTGTTAGTTCAACCTTGCTCCCCTCCACTCGCATTGCAAGTAGCTCCCTTTTCTCTATCTTCTTGTGACTCTATTTCCCAATGGATGCTAGGCATTGTTCCTCAACCAGAGATGTTGGAGTTCTCTGCTTTTGCATTAAAAGAAGTCCCCTTGTAGAGCCAATGTTGGTGCACATATGGAACCACACTTAAAACTTATAAATTGTGACTTTCCTCATATCAATCCTTGTTTGAACTTTTTATCTTAGTTATGTTTGGGTTTTGAACCTCTTTGAACTGAGTTCAAAATGGTTCAATGATTCAAAGACTCAAATTTTATAGAAGATATCAAACCAGTCAGAAAAATTTGATAATGAGATTAAAAATAATCAAATGGATGGGAATCGAGCTCTTGTTGTGTAATCTGCAATCACCATGACCTGATCCATCACAATTGATAAATGTGAAGTTTCACATATAATTGGAAGTGTGTGTAAAGGGTGGATGCATAAAAGGAATATGTTGATTGTGTGATCTAATTCATCAAAATTATGTGGAAAGAAGGATTCAGAAGAAGCTATGGCAACATTAATATTGACTAAAATTTCTATGACCACGGATTTGCAGGAAATAAAAAATCAGTCTCAATGCGGAGGGCATAACTTCCAATTGTACCTTTAGATCGTGCTTATTTTTAGATATGTTGTCACAAACCTAATTATCTAGATTCTCACTGGAGTGATCTTCAAAATTTGTCTTTGTTTGCGAGATACAAGGGAATATGTATAGTACTATCAAATCTGTCATTTATTTTTAAACATAAAAGCATAAATATTAGAAATCTATATGATAAGGTGGAGATATTAAAACATTTGATAGTTTTTAAATTATTAGAATGTTCTAATATTCTTCCAGAGAAGTGTTATGGGAAGGAGAAAATGATGAAATATTTCAAGAATTAGTTATGTAACTGAAAAGTGACCGAAAATAGATGGGCTTTCTTGGAGAGTAATTATAAATTGTAATTTTTCCAAAGGAGTGAGGGTTCGGTTTTCTTTTTTTGGAGACTGGGTGTTGTAGAGAAGGGGATTTTATTTTTGTTTATGTTTGTAATGCAAGGGAGAGGATGAATATTTTTGTTTTCAAATAGTGATTTGTGTATAGAGGCAAGAAGATCTTTGTTATCTTTTTATATGTTTAGAGAGGAAAGATATTTGTATACCAAAACTTTGAGTTTGGATGCTTGTCTTATGATTGAAATTAATCTTTGAATTATTTTAGCTTCCCTGAATGTAACTTTGTCTCATTTAATTGCATACAATTTTATCACTTTGTCTTTGAGCCTTGGTTATTCATGTACTTGGAAAGATTGATATGTTTTTCTCCCTTTGTTTTCCTTGTAATTTAAAGCTCATGTAAATGGTCTTGGTGCCATTTATTGTTTGTTCTTAGTTGTTAGTTTCTTTTGCATCTATTATGTGTTTACGAGTAGATGTTTGTGTCCCTTTCATGCTTTCAAGTTAAAAGCATTCATGTTTGTAGTTTAGTGGATTCATTGAAGATATCACACGGGGAGTTGCACCCAAGACAATTCAGATGATGCTTATGTATTTCAATTGCAAAGCGATCCAAGTATTAGTCACAGATATTTTTATTTTTGGTTTGGGCATTTTGGGAGTCATTTTAATATTGTTGTTGTAAAAGACAAATCTATTCACCAACACCTTCCTTGTGTCAGGTGAGCATGTGGACCTAAACCTGGGTCATTTCTTTCTCCAATGATAAATCTAGAAGATTCTAAATACCATTTTATTTAGTATAAATATATAGATCTATTCTAGGTTTAAGAGGTTAAAAAGGAACAAGAAAGAGAGGATTGGAAGCTAGAGATCATGGATCTCACGTGCATGAGGATTGTTCTATTTCTATAATTATTTTCTTTTGTATTGGCCGCAATAGGGAAGGCCTCACAACTTGACATGTATCAAGTTTGAATGAATTAATATATGATTTGCATTTCCTTCTCTCCTTTTCTGTGTTATGGCTTCTGTGTTATGATTCTGCAAGGTGGTCTGGTAATTGGGTGAGCCTTTAGCCCCACTTATCTTACCCTCCTTGCGTCAGTTTAGACAAGACATCTAGCTCTTTCTTTTCTTGATTATTGTGCTAGTCGTCCATAGTACCGTAGTCCACTGGTATGACCTTCAATAGTATGGAAGATTCCATACCATCCTTTACAATATCTAATAAATTTGTCTCCAAATTACTCATTACATTTATTCTCTTGAAGCATTACGATGTTGCATGTGTTAAGATGGCATTTCACCATCCTACATTTGTCAGGGGCCTCTAGACCCACGACATTCCTTGCGTATATCTTCATTTCTTCGCAAGGGATCCCTCAACTCCCTTGGTACTTTCCTTTATGAAGAACTTAACAACACTACAAAATCCTTTTTCAACTACCTCGCCCTCCCTTTTTTGTTTATTCAATTTCCCGCCTCTATTACTTTTTCCTTTTCCAAGAAATTTCCTAATTGATTGGCTTATGCATCGTGTATCTATTTTTCCAATTTCATCATTATCCCCATCCTACTCAGGTTCCTAGTCATTTTCTAGTTCCAAATTCGAGTTGTTTTACCATGGATCATCATCTTGTTGTTTGACTACTTTATTTGTTTCCTCTACTGGCAGTATTGTCAAATTGTGGTGCTTATGTGGAATAGGGGACCCATTCCTTGGTTGGGGCATTTTTTTATTCTCAAAAATTCCTTTCTTTGACACTACAATCTCAAAGGTGTTCCTTGACTCCTACTTCATTTTGGGGACCCAAATGTCCATCTTCTTCAGTGGCATTCTACAATTGCTTGTGGGATGATTCCTTCTTCACATCTCAAACAAAAGTATTTCTACTCTTGTATCTATATCAATTGAATCCAAATCAATCTATGGACTTCCAATTTGATTTTCTGTGGAATTTTCCTTATAGAAACAATCTTGATCCTTGCATACAAATAGTAGTCAATTTGTGCAATGTCTACATTGAGGTCAATTATGGTTTTGTGCATTCTTCCAAATTTTTCCAAACGCTTCCTCAATCCAATATTCCAATGGGAGGTTGTTTAAATAGTTCAATATTGGTTTGTCATAGGGCTCAGTTTCCAGTGGATTAAAATTCCTATTAGAAATAGGAAATACTGAGAGGGGGGGGTGAATTAGTATTTCAAAAACTTTTACTTTTGCCCAATTATGGATATAAGAAATTAACTTGAAGCTTGCATAAGAAACTAAACTAAGTAAACTAAATAACAAGCATAGCAATAAATGGAACAAGGAGACCTTTGGGAATATTTTTACTAACAAAAGGAAAATTACTGAGGAGTTGAAGGAAATACTAGAAAACATTTAGAAGGATGGTCATGTCACTTTTTCTAGAGAAGAGGAGGATGTGAAACTTGTGGAATATCATGATATCATCTCTAAAGAAGAATCTTTTTGGAGACAAAGGTCTAGGAAAATCTTTTTTAAAGAAGGGGACATAAATTCAAAGTATTTTTTCATGACCACAATAAAGCACAGAATGGGTAATAAAATTTCTAGATTGAATATCTATGGTGTCATCAGTGAAAAGGAGGAAGAGTTCAGAGGAGTGGCCAGCAAGTATTTCTTTGATCTTCTAAAGAAAGTTGACAATCTGGACATGGAGCACCAAAGGGAGTTGATTGGTTGTATCCCTCACATTCTGAATGATGAGAAGAATAGAGTTATTATTGCTATTCCTTCAAAGGAAGAGATTCACAAGGTCATCTTTTCCTTTGAAGGAGACAAAGCCCCTAGGTCGGATGGTTATCCCCTTTTCTTTTTTCATAAGTATTGGCACATCATTTAGCATGATGTTGTTAATGCTGTCAAAGAATTTTTTGGATAAAGAAGGATTCTTAAAGAATTAAATGGTACCTTTATAGTGTTGATCCCCACGAAAGTGGGTGTTGATAGTTTGGACCAGTTCAGACCCATCAGTTTATGTAACTTTGTTTACAAGATTATCTCCAAAGTTCTCACAACTAGGATTCTATTATTTCTTCCTTCCCTGATTTCTGGACAATAGAATGGTTTTGTTCTAGGTAGGAAAATTCTAGATTTGATCATTTATGTCCATGAAAACATTCACTCCCTTTCTATGTCTGAAAAGGAAGGTTTTTTGGTGAAGCTGGATTTGTCTAAAGCTTACGATAGGGTGGATTGGGATTTTTTGAAGGTGGGTTTGGAGGCTTTTGGTTTCAATAAGAGAAGCATTGAGCTTATATATTCTCTTGTCTCTTTGGAAACCTTCTCGGTGCTTGTGAATGGTTCTCCTACCCCTTTCTTCAAATCTTTGAGAGGTCTTAGGCAAGGAGACCCTTTGTCTCCTATCTTGTTTATTCTTATGGCTGTGTGTTTGGGTAGATATATTGGTTGCTTGGTCCAAAATGATGAATTTATCGACCTTCAACCTTCTTCTAAAGAGCATGTTTTCTCTCATCAGCAGTTCTTGGATGACTCTATAATCATGGGGGAAGCATCGGTCAAAAATAGCAAAAACATAAAAAAGGCTTTAGATAGTTATGGAGCTGCTACTAGATAGATTATAAACTGGAACAAGAGCTCTATTTTTTATAAATGTTCCTCAATGAAGGTAAGACAAGATTAGAAGGTTGATGGGCTGTGAGGTGGGCTATCTTCTGGGGTCATACTTAGGCCTACCTCTTTATCTTGATCCACTAGATTCTTTTTGGAGCTCGATGATTGATAAATTCCATAGGAGTTTGGCTGGTTGGAAGGGTGCGCTTCTAAGTCAGGCTAGTAAAATTTTGGTGCTTAAAGCTACTCTATAAAGTATCCCTCTCTATGCTCTAAGTATTTTCAAAATTCCTAGGAATTTTGTGGATGTAATTGAGAAAATTCAAAAGAACTTCCTTTGGTCTGGTATGGAGCAAAAGAATAGAATGGCTCTCATAGCCTGTGCTAAGGTGTACAAACTAGTTAATAATGGGGGATTAGGTCTACGGAGAATAAGAAGTATGAATGATTTTCTTCTGACTAAGCTTCTTTGGAGATGGCTCAATAATCTAGGGGAATGGAGTACTATATGGAATAACAAATATAACAAGGACATCAGTAATTTTTAGAATTTTTTGAATCAGGAGACTTTGCAAGGTGGCTCAATCATTTGGAATTATGCTTTGAAAAATAAGAAGTTGATCAAGAAGGGTGTAAAATGGAAGGTTGGAAATGGAAAGACTATTCTCTTTTGGGATGACATATGGATTTTGGATCATCCTCTTTGTTCTTATTCTAATTGGAAGGATAGGATGATGCAATGTAAGTTGGCCATTGGAACTCATGCGGCTAACTATTAGGAAGCGGACAGCTAGATTGACCTGTCTAAGGTTGACCTTTCTCTTAGAAGTCTGAACAAAATCCTGAATGTTGTCTTTCTGATTGATGAAGAGGATACTTTGATTTGGAGATATAACTCTAATGGTTTATTCTCAGTTTCCTCTTTGTATAACTAGAATTATGAGAACTGTCTAGAACCTTGTTGGGCGAAAGCTTGGTTTAAAGGAATAACCCCTCAAATTAATTTTTTTTTCTAGATTTTATTATAGGATAAGATTTTGACTATTGATAATTTGAGGAAAAGGGGGCTTTTTCTTAACTAATAGGTGGTCTCTATGCAAGAATGATGAGGAGACTATTAATCATATGAATATTCATTGTACCTTTATTTGTAGAATCTGGGAGAAGTTTTTGAATCTGATGTATATGGAGTGGGTCTTTCCATAGGGTATATAGGAGTTATTCACTTCTTGGAGGTCCCCTTCTAATAACAACATTATGGTTACTATTTGGAACTTTCTTTTACCTTACATCTGCTGGGGGGTTTGGAAAGAAAGAAATGATAGGATTTTTAGAAATAAGGAATCTAGCTGTATTGTGATCTTCTACAAAATCAAGAGAGTTGTGATGGAAAACATATGGCTGACTAACAAATTTCAAGAACCTAAAGAGGCATGCGAGGTGAAAGTATTCAAGAATTGGAAGTTGGATGGTATGAAGGATCATAAAATCAAGAGGAATTTGAGAAATGAGGCTTGTTGGGACCATCCCCCTAATGGATGGATGGAAATTAATTTTAACAATGCCTCAAAGGGCAACCCGGGGATAGCTAGATGCGGTATAGTCATCAAAGATGAGAATGGGATATTTAAAGGTTCTAAGGCTACTCCTATTGGTATTTATACAAATCATGTTGCCGAGGCTAGTGCTACTCTTTAGGGTCTTAAGTTGGCTAAGATTAAAAATTATAGGAAAGTGTGAGTTGAAGGGGACTCTCTTAATGTCATTAAATGTCTTAATAATGATACGATCCCCTCATGGACGATATCTAATATCATTAATAAGGAAAAAAGTATAATTAAGACCTTTGATGTTTGTGTTATCACCCACAACTATAGGGAGACTAACTATATGGTTGACTGGGCTGCTAATGTGGCTTGCAGAAGTCAGTTGGATATTGAATGGGATGAATGGACTGTCCTTCCCTCTAAAGGGTCATCATTAATTGATAAGGATCAGTTTCAAAGCAGGCATAAAATTTTCAATGAAGTTTCCATTAATGTTTAATAATTATAGTGATCCGTGTGAAGGAGATTTATGGGTTATTTGTGATTATGATGTGACTATCACCTTCATTTCACATGTTTTATGGGTCTTTTTTGGTGAAAGAGGGAACGATTGTGATTCCAAGGTGAAGAAGTGAGGTTTTGTTAGAAACTTTGAGCTAAGGAAAAATTGCATAAGCAGAGCCATGGGGGTCGCAAGAAGAGGTGTGAGTTGTGAAATTACAAGGAGTGGAATCAAAATCCAGAGGTCTGGACTATTGTGCAAAATGGGGGGTGTGGTAGATTATTTGGAAAGGTTGCATGGTAGAAAACCTTCTGTTACCAAGAAATTCCTTAAAAATTGGAATAAGGGAAAAATTATAGTTGGGACGCAGTATATGGAGATAATGGAGGAGATTATTGTTGAGGCCACGGGTCTGAAAATCGAAGGGATCAACTTTTATAGAAACGGGAAGGTCTCGGACAAAGCCCTGGATGATTTTGTGGAGACAGAACAGGAAAGGAGAAGAATGGTGAAGATTGAAAACTCCTATTTTAGTTCGAAGTGCATCTCTAGGCCGTGGAGGTTGGTTCTGTTTATTCTTATCAGCTTCATCACTTTGGATGGGAGGTACACTAAAATTTATAACCATCATCTAATATTGTTCAATCACTTTAGACATAGAATTAAATTTAATTTTCCCTTTTATATTTTGAGTTCCTTGGATACTACCATCAAGAGTCTACAGAAGGATCTTGAGGGTGACCATGCCTGTCATGGAGGTTTGATGGTTCTGTTCTATGATGTGTTAAAATCCAAAAAGGTTGAGAGGGTCCCGGTTTAATAGGAAGGCTCTTGAGGATTATGATATTGATGGAAAGGATTTAGAGGAGGAGACTTATGTGGAGGATACTAAAGATGATGAGGTTGAATCTGGTCAACCTAGAAATCCCTCCAACTGTGGTGGCTCCTCATTCAAGAATTAAAAAAGGAAGGCAAAGATTGAAGAATTTGTTACGAAAATGGAGACAAAGGAAGAGGAAAGTAGGGATGATAGTGCTAAGGGGAAGGGTAAAAAAGAAATGGAGAATATTGGGAGCTGCACCAGAGCCAAGAACAAGAAAAAGAATGTGGGTAAGAGGGTTGTTATTTCTACTGATGATGATTCTTCCTGTCATGAGAATGCTAAGGAAAAATAGGACAAGTTGTCAGAGAATCTCAGTCCCCATATGGGGGTTCCTGATAACTTTAACCAAATTGTGCTGGTAGAGGAGAATATCTTGCAGGATATCATCCAGGATGTGGCCAATAATGAGAAGGATAAAGCAAATGATGCCAAGGGAAGGACGGGGAGCTCTAACAAGGACACTACTGGTGTGAATAAGATCTTTGACAATCTTAGTTGTACTACTCTTTTCAATAACCTTAGCACAATGAAAAATGACATCAATGTGATGAAAAATCAAATTCAAAACTTTTAGCGAGAGGTTGGGGCTCTTGATAAGATGAATTTGGGTGATAATACTATGGGACAGAGTATTGATGAGCTAAAGGAGGTTATTGGTAGTGCAGAGGGGATAATGATTTTGACAAAGAAGGTCCAACTTATGGAGGGAAAAATGAAAGAGGTGGATACTGATTTTAAAGGAGGTAATTTGTTGAAGAGAATGGATAAAATGGAGAGCAGTATTGTGTGATTGGAGAAGACTATTGGCAATATTGTTGAGAAAAAAATTTCCATCCTTAAGGCCTCAGTTGAGCATGTCAGAATCCTTGTGGACAAGATAGAATAGGGTAAAGGGGAGAAGGTGGCTAAGAAGGTTAAGGAGGGTCAGGGGCCCAGTAAGAGGACCAGATCGAGCTTCAAGAAGTTGGAGTCCATCAAGAACAATGATTTGGAGGAGCTTAAGGTGTCCTTAGCAAACATGCAGATGCTAGTTGATCAGGCGGCTGAACTAATGAAGACTATCGAGCTATCTTTTTGTTGTCCTCTTTTCTCTATTTCTTTGGAGGACTTGTCAGTTTTTTGGTGTTTTTTTGTTGTGCTAATGCACTGTTTCTATTGGGCTTTTAATGTTTAATCTATAATTTTGATGTAAAAGGTTTTGAGCCCTTTCAAAACCTATTTTTACTTAATCAAAACAAGCATAGAAATAAAACAAATGAACTCATAACACCATGTTGTTCTCGAGGAAACCCTGGCCAGGGGAAAACCCCGATGGGGATGATACCCACAACTAATCCACTAATAAAAAGTATCTGATTAAGGATGTTGACCTTGTTAGGAGTCTATTATATACATATAGTGTCTTTGTCCTAGTTAAAGGACTCTAGGTGTTGTTAGAAGCCTCAACCCTATTAGAAGTTGCTATTACAAAATAGAATGTTTGCAAGATAAGCTCACTGCCCAAACATGCAATTTACAATAATAGCTTCTGATACAAAGGTAAAATACAAAACCTTTTACTGATGTCAAATAGCTTTCCTATTCTGATCTATCTTTGTAGGCTCTTCGCTTTCATATATAGTTCTTACTTTCTTTCTTCTTATAATATACAACTTCACATCATATATCAACTTATTACAATTGTTTTTTGTAACTTGTGCATTTCACATTACATAATACTTACATATATACAAGTTATTACAATAAATAACTTTCAGTCAGCTTACAATACTTATACTCTTCTCAAAATATAAAATCAATTCATGTTGCCTTAGGGGTAAACATCTATGATGTCATCCCTAACTTGTTAAGTCATTATTTTGATAAATAAAATAATCCCTTAACTCAATGTAATCATATTCTATCTTCTGCTCTGTTCAGGTTGGCTCAACACTTTTGATGTAAATCTTTAATATCTTCTGCTCTGTTCAGGTTGGCTCAACACTTTTGATGTAAATCTTTAATATCTTCTTCTGTACAGACTTGCACTCTCATATGTGGCTTTGATATACATAGAATGATCCATGTTCAAGTACGCATGCACTAAACCTTCTTCTATGAAAGTCGCTAATCACAACTGTCTCCGATTAGACTGGTAAACACTACTGTACTTAGACAATTTTCTAATGCACTCATACAAAACTGCTTCCTTTGATTATGCTATCTTCATGCTAAGTTTATGTTGCCACAATGACAACATTCTGATATCCTACTTAGCCAAATTTCCAACAATCTCCCCCTTTGTCATTGGTGGCAACACATGGGAAAATTGGCTAAGTCCCAAAAACTTAAATTACAAAAATTGTGACCATTACAAAATGTGGATCTATATGTCTATACATATCTACTTTATTCTCCAAAAATTGATACTCCCCCTAAGAGTATACTTCATACTATACTACATATCTATATCTTCTATATACATATAATTTTCATACTATACTACTCCCCCTTTGACAACAATGACAAAGGTGTCAATTATATAAGTATGACAAAATTATTTTACCTTATGATCTCAATACTGCAAGGCTAGAAGGCTTGCAACACAATATGCAAAATTAGCTTTCAGGCTCTCTATTTCCTTGTCCCATGTCTTCTTCACTGAGTCTAAAACACTTAGTAATGCACATAGGCCAAAGGATTCTATTTCAATTGCCTTCAGATTATCATATGAAATTTTTTCATAAGATGTCTTTAATGAAATACATTCTTCCAGCTGACTCTCCACAATACTGATTTTTAATGATAAATACTCTCCGAGTAGAGTGAATCTCTTCAATTTCTTCTCCTTTTCATCCTTCAGAAGTCTCATGTCATCATATATTTTTCTTATTTTCCTCCCAATTTCTGAGATCTTCGTATTAGGGCTCTGCAAGTCATTTACTGTCACTTGTAGTTTTGTTTCTTTGTTCTTCAACTTCTCTGATATTTCAGATGTGTGGCCGTGGGATTGTGTACACTGAATGTACAATGTTTTTCCTCTCTCTAAGCATCTTCTCAATTCTTTTATGCATACATCCAAGGTATCTAAATCATTTTTTATATTCTAGCATACAACTTAAAATACTTGTACATCATGGGCTACTTGGGCTTTGACTGCTGCAATATCTGATAAATTTGTAAATTCCATGTCAAAAGCTTTCATAACTTCTTTTTCTTTTCCTTGGGGATCAACCTCACTAACTTGACTTGATATAACACTTTGAAGTTTACTGGTTACCTCAAGTAGTGCTCCTTCCAAGATTTTAACCTTTTTGTTCTTCCCTATTATCTTATTTAGAGATGATATCAACTCTATTTGATCATCATCATCAAATTCTTGTCCTAAGCTTGCAAACACTGATTTAAAGGGTGGTTTATGTGATGCTTTTGCTGTGTCCTTTGACTTAGAAATAATTACTGATTGTTCCTCTTGCACTGCATGCTCTTCTTTTGTTGTTTAGTCTAAATTTCTTCTTTTTCCTCTTCCTTTCTTGTTTCTACCATTTCTTCCTTATTTTTGGCTACTTCTTCTGCTCATTAATCTCTATCAAATTGCTAACATCGACTCCTTGGTCATTGAATGGGTTATCTTCACTGTCTAAGGTGATATTCATGCCTTCAATGTTCAAAGATTCATCTATAATGTTGATGGAGGGTGGTGGAGCTGGTGATGATTTAGTCTGGTGTTCTACTTCAACTACTTGATCAAATTCACTGATTAATTCACCTCATCTAGAGGTCATTGTCTTCACAACCGCTTCCTTTGTTTCTTTGTTTATCTCCTCATAGTTTCCTCCCATTATCAATACTATCCTTCTCTTCCTTCTTAAATGAGTACTTAAGTTCTTCATTATTTATTCAAAATTATCTTCTTTTATCTCATAGAGCTTTCTTACATACCTTTCCCTTATTCCTTTATCTTCGTTTGTAGCTCTCTTCTTCTTGTTTATCAATTTCTCATATAGATTGTCAGGAATCTTGCCTTTGATGTCTTCAAATTTCTTGTCTACAAGGAACATATGTCTGACAACTGTATTTTCTAGGTTTAACTTCTCAAAGTTATCATACATCTCATAATACTTGTTCAACTTGGTGAAATCCCCTTCATTAATTATCAAAGGGTTCACTTTGTCTATTTTAGGCTTCCATTTCTTTTTGTTGCTACCTGCCTCTTCATCTATCTGTGGCTTAACTACTGGTGTCTTCCTTTGTACTGGGGTAAAGATAGTCTTTTGTCTTTTACCTGGTCCACTTGCCATCTCTTTCACTCTCTTGGTCAGTGTGGTAGAGGAGGATCTTGTGGATTTCCTCACTTTTGGTACTTCTACTTCTTCAATCTCTTCATCAATTTCCTAAATTTCTTCAGCAGGGGCTGCATGGGATGCCAAGGGTGGAACTGATTGCTACTATTGTCTGCTTTGCAATGACAAACTCATGTTCGGCTCATACCTTTATCCTTCAATATTTTCTAGATAGTACTATCAACTCTCTTCTTTGCCATTTTTTGTACTTGTGATGTTTGTGATGAACTGAAGTTCTCTTCATGTGTCCCAAATCTAGGACTCTTTGTAGCCAAATTACTCTTAAGTAACCTACTCACATAACCTTCAATTTCTACTTCTGAAACCTCATACTCAAGAGGATCTAAAAATTCTACTCTTGGCTTAACTGCTTCAATGTAGGTAAAGTTTGTGTCCACTAAGAAGTATATCTCATCTTTGTACTTCTCCACAATAGATGGTGGAATCCTTGATCTTTTCTTCATTTCATTCTGAAAAGTCTTTATTACTAAAGTGGCACTCTCATTCACTTTATCAATAGGGTATCTCAAGTATACTGTGTTAATTCTTTCCATAGAATTTATGTTATCATTCCAATCAACTCCCATAGTGTATGGGAATCTTCTTAACAAATGGAAAAACATGTAGGTGATCATAGATGAGAATCTGAACTATGAATTCTTAGTCTTTCTGATCTTCTTAAGATTTTCATTCAACTGTATTCTCAAAATCTCACACATGTCTACTTATACTTTCTCTACACACATAAGATAAGATTCATGTACCATGCCAACTGCCATATCATCTTCTCTTGAGCTCACACATAATTTTGAAGTCATTATTTTTCACACATATCTAACATAATCTTGTTCAATCTTACTTATAACAATTCCTCTTCCATTATATGAAGACTTGGTGTTATCTAACACTATTTTCTTAACATTCTTTTCATTCAAAGGAATCACTCCTGAATTAGATAATCATGTTACTTCATGAATAAGGTCTATGGTGATGTCTATGACTCTATCATCTAACTAAAACTTTCCATTATGAATTATGCTCAATATTATCTTGGTCCATTTATCATTTTGAAACTCATAGTGAAGTGTATACTTGATAATGTCTATTTCACTCAAATGCTCAAACCCTTCTTTGTAGAACATGTCCATGATTAGACTACCATCTCCTATAGTCTCAAACTTACATTTCAAATAACCTTTTACATCTTCTAAATGCAAAACTCCATCTGGAACGGTTGATAAGGCTAAACTAGGGTCTTCTTCCAAGGGTTCTATAGGTTCCTTCTTCATTTTAGGTCTAGCCGAATCTCTAATGTTGTGAACTAGTGATGCATCCATGATTATATAAAGATATGATTGCTTGATAGTGAATACTTAGTAAAATACCTCAGAATCACGATTTAGGGCTTTGCGTAGATCTGGCAAGAATTCTATCTCCAAATGCTGCAAACTATTCTTAATCTCCACTAGCTAGCTCTCTATATCACTTGTACTCACTTGAATGATCAACTAATACCAATCATTTGCTTTTATCCTTCAAATATTTCAAGATATTGACATCGTATTAAATTTCCTTGCTACTTCATGCCAAAAAGTTGTTCCTGGTTACCTGCACAACTTCATTCTTTTCATGTACTTGCATACATATTCATAAATTCATGCGATCTTAACCATATCTTCATTATGTCATATATATCTTATATTAACTTCACAAGACTTAATTCAATCTATTCTAACTTCTACACTATTTTGATGCCTTACTCTAATACATAATTCATGAAATAAATGCTTAAGTGCTTTGAAATGAATTAGGAAATGACTCACACTTACTCTCAGGTACTTCACCTATCTCGTTTCTTGGTATACTGAGTGTTCTTGCTTGATCTGTGGCTTTAACAAACTCAACTTCTTCCAAGTTACTGCAACATTCTCTCTAACTATTGTTGGTGCTCACATTTCTCCTTGTGTAGTTTCTAGGATTATGGTTTCTCATGTTGTTCATTTTGCAACATGAGATTGTTCTCAATTATCAAAGATCTGTTGTTGCAAAGTATTTAACAAAGGTTGTTTCTATTGCAGAGTATTTAACCATAGCTTCATTATGTCATATACTAGCTTATATTAACTTCAAAAGACTTAATTCAATCTATTCTAACTTCTACACTATTTGGATGCCTTACTCTAATACATAATTCATGAAATAAGTGCTTAAGTGCTTTGAAATGAATTAGGAAATGACTCACACTTACTCTCAGGTACTTCACCTGTCTAGTTTCCTGGTATACTGAGTGTGCTCACTTGATCTGTGGCTTTAAAAAACTCAACTTCTTCCAAGTTATTGTAACATTCTCTCTGATTGTTGTTGGTTCTAACATTTCTCCTTGTGTAGTTTCTAGGATTATGGTTTCTCATGTTGTTCATTTTGCAAAATCTCATTGTGTGACCAAAATTGTTGCATATCTGACAAACTACTCCATTGTTTCCATATCTCAGTCATGACTAACTGATTTGTGATCTGCAATTTCTGGCAATATGTCCAATTTTATTACATCTATAACATACAACTCCATTCCTTTTGTTCATGTCTCCAATAGGTCTCTTATCTGCAGGGTTAGTATATCTAAACATTCTACTATTATTATTTGCATTAGATTTAGGTTTCTTACAATCAATAGCTCTATGTCCAAAACCATGACAATTATAACAATAACTAGAGATAGGTTTGAATTTCTTACCTATACAATCTCTTTTCATATGTCCAAAATAATTGCATGAAAAACATCTACCTTTGAATTCTCTTCGCATTTCTTTAGGTGGTTCATCTTTCTTAGGTGGATTATGTATATCTTCAAATTTTTTAGCTTCATCTGACTTCTTTTCATCTTTGTTCTCAGAGTGTTCTGGATCTAGTTCCTTGCACTCCTCAATCTTCTTTGGGAACATATCTGCAAGATATCCAAGACCGGTTTTATCATAAGATGGTTTTTTATAAGACATTTGTTCATCAATCTTTTCACTACTAGAATACAATTTCTCAAGATGTTGTTTAGACTGAGTTAGTTATCCTTTCACAATTGTATTGTACTTCTCAAGTTCAACATACTGCAAATTTGTTTTCTCAAGTTCAAATGTCACTTTGGTAAGTTTAGATCTTAGATTTGCATTCTCATATTTTAGATTTGATTCATCTTTGCTATTGTCATTTTTCAAGCTTAACTTCATATCTACAATCTTTAGTTCATGTTTAAGGATCTCATTTTCTTTCTTCAGTTTTGAAACTTCATCACAATCCTTGACTTGAATTGTAGGTTCTTTCTTTGATTTTAGATCTTCTATCTTTTCTTTTAGTTTCTCAATGTAGTCTTTCACATCATCATATTTCTCCTTCAGAGTATCTATTTCTTCAGTAAGAATATTAATCTATTCAAGAGCTTCATCAAGATTCTTCTGCAACTTGATCCATATCCATAGAGATCTTACTCAAGTTGTTAGGCTTTCTCTAAATAACTTTGTTATGAGTAACTAAGCTTTGATACCAATTGTTAGAAATAGGAAATACCAAGAGGGGGGGGGGGGGGGGGGTGGATCAGTATTTCACAAAATTTTACTTTTGCCCAATTATGAATATAAGAAATTAACTTGAAGCTTGCATAAGAAACTAAACTAAGTAAACTGAATAACAAGCATAACAATAAAATAAATGAACTCATAACACCATGTTGTTCTTGAGGAAACCCTGGCCAAGGGAAAACCTCGGTGGGGATGATACCCACAACTGATCCACTAATCAAAAGTATCCGGTTAAGGATGTGACCCTGTTAGGAGTCTATTATATACATATAGTGTCTCTATCCTAGTTAAAGGACTCTAGGCCTTGTTAGAAGCCTCAACCCTGTTAGGAGTTTCTATTACAAAATAGAATGTTTGGAAGATGAGCTCACTGCCCAAACATGCAATTTACAATAATAGCTTCTGATACAAAGGTTAAAATACAAAACCTTTTACTATTGTTGAATAGCTTTCCTATTATGATCTAGCTTTGTAGGCTCTTCACTTTCATATACAGTTCTTACTTTCTTTCTTCTTACAATATACAACTTTGTATCATATATCAACTTATTACAATTGTTTTTTGTAACTTGTACATTTCACATTACATAATACTTACATATATACAAGTTACTACAATAAATAACTTTTAGTCAACGTACAATACTTATACTCTTCTCAAAATATAAAATCAATTCATGTTGTGTTGATGTTTTTGTAGCTTCTGTCAGATAAAAACTATGAGTCAATACTAGTGAAGACATGTATATACATATTTAATATATATGAGATGTATATATGCTTATATATATATATATATATATATATATATATATATATATATATATATATATATATATATATATATATATATATATATATATATATATATATATATATATATATATATATATATATATATATATATATATATATATATAAATATAATATCTCTTGAGTATTGTATTAATTTCTCTAATATTTACATTATATATATATATATATATAATTATCATTATATTAATTATATAATAATAAATAGACATGTCCCATGAAGGGACATGTCTCTTCTTGGCTCATTCTCATTATAAATGCAAGAGATAGTGTGCATTTGGAAAACACATAAATCATTAGGCAGTGCTATTACATTTGCAACGATCCTAAAACCTTAACATGGTATCAGAGCAAAGCCTGGGAGGAATATTCAAGTATAGGAAAAGGTATGGGAATCCATCAAAGCAATTTAGATACTTGACTGTGGTAAGAGAAAAAGAAAAAGAAAAGATCATAGTCAAAGGTGATTTCTGGAGATACTAAAATCATGGCACAATACCTATTTAGGTCATAATGACCTCAGAATGCCATCTCATATGATGAAATGGTTACTGTTATACACTAAGTTTGTACCCTTGTTTCAAGCTCTCTTGGTCTTGATACCTATGCTAACTGAGATGAGACCTCCAGGTTCTAGGCTGGTTCGTCTTGGATAATCACCTTAATTTGCTTCTTGACATGAAAGTAAATCTTTGAGGGGAAAAGGATAGAAGGAATGCTTGAAGGGAAATGACTAAAAGCAAACTACCTACTAGGTGATACACCAAAAATATGGTATGAATTGCAGTATAAAGAATGAACTCAGCACACAATCTTAAGTCTAGGAGATCACAACTTACTGAATAGGTTTGCATCAATATTTCATAGAAGGGTCTGCAATAGAGAGATGCTATGTAGGGAAAGAGAGAATTTCACAAGGCAATAGCACTCCTAAGAACTTAGACACAAACTATAACCTGCAAACAGACATTCACCTCTGTAATTGGGTATAAGAATGAGACAGATTGCTAGGGGTTGAAGTATACCCACAAGAGCATTCAAATCAAATCATTCACAAGGCATACACATAGACTGCAAAAAGAAAGAGGGATCAAGAACCCTAAAATATCACTGAAAACATACATATACTTAATCCATTAAGAGACAATTCAAACAAGAAAGCATAGGGACATAAAGAATGTCACAAGATACCTTTGCAATATCTGAACAATCAATGAAAGGTTACAATTGCAGAAGCCAGAGGGTAGAAAGAATTCCACAGATAAATTTTGAGAAAGAAAATCCTTATTTTTCAATTGTCAACTCTGAGCTCTAAAAGCTCCAAAAAAAATACACATCTCCTCTTTTGCACGCAGGCAGGAGCAAAACCTAATTAGGGTTACATAGATATGCATAAAATAATTAGCAACCCTAATTTTGTCAATTCTGGTCATAAATGTATCCTGGAAATATCTCAATCGATTAGACATGTGCCTTGAATGCAATTTCCATCACCAACTATCTGCAAATTTTAAGCCGCCTTGATCTATCTACCTTCCTGCAACCCAGGCTCACCATAACTATTCAAATCAAGTACTCCAGATATTTGAATCTAAAAAATGATTTAAATGGTCATAGGTGGTGCTAAATCCTCCTCATTCATGGCTGATATTTAAATCTAACCCATCTTTAAAATGTAGCTATTAGATCTTCTTATTTTATCGGGTACCGCTTATCAGATCATAACCTTAACTCAGCATCTACCTCAGGTTATCCTTTTCCTTCAATCACTGAATCATTTAATGAATAGCTATCCCTAACTCACATTTAGAGAACTAGCGATCAACTAATTCACTCATTCATGAAATGAATTTCCTAACCCTAGCTCCTTTTGGTAAACTGGCGAACAAGCAAAACAACTGACCATAGTTACTATTCGGAGAACTAGCGACAAAGGCTTTCTCCTATTCATTGAAAGGGAAACCTAACTGCATGTTTATTGTGTGAACTAGCGAACACATTTGTTCTCTAAATCACTGAATAGAAAGAATATACCCCTTTTGTTTAAGCGATCACCCGACTGAGCTTATAAACCTGGGCCCATCCTACCATTTGTCTTTCTTTTATTTGCTCGACTGCAGACACCTCGGATTACCTGGCATGGACCCACTTAGCATTCCTCATAGCCTGATACCTAATCGACAATTGTCGCATGATCGCATGGGCTCAGAAGATTCCATAAGATCATGCGCCAACTATAGATCTTTATTTTACTCACGCCCCCTGCAAATCCTTTGACATGGTCCCACTGACAAATCCCAGTCATCGTCTGACCAACCAATAAAGAATGAGTATGTCACCAGGAAAGGACCCACCTGATAGAGCCCAGAGATAAAGTAAGATCAACGGTTGGCATATGATCGCATGGGCCAATAATATTCCATGCGATCATACAATAGTCATTAGATCATCGTCGGCTGACAACCCGTCGGGCCCACTCTGACATGGCACCACATCACCAACATTCGATGAATCAGAAGTGTACACCTTAGACTATGTGGTAGTGGACCCACCTAACAACCGAACTCTACAAATAGTGAAGATCGACGGCCATCACATGATCGCATGGAATATTCCTAGCCTATGCGATCATGCGACTAGCCGTAGATCTAGATTCCTTACTTTAACTGCTGAGCTGAGACCGCCAACCAACCGGAGATTACGCGACTAAAGGAAAGATGACCAACCGCCAGATTGCTGGATGCCAAGGACTTAACTGCCAAAAATCTGAGATCATGTGAACAAAGCAATCGCATGGTCACAGAGAGAAAAAGGTAACCGCAGGTAACATTGAGTGATTGCCCGACTAAAGAGACCATCGCCAAGTCGCGGAATAGAAATGAAACATCCCTTCCGATTGGGAGATTAGGAGATAAAAGGCATTCACATAGTCGGGGAATAAAAAGAATATTCCACCGGGGACTTAGAGATCTCATGACTAGCTTGAGTCTAAAGTGCACATGGGAAATATGAAGGCTTAAGTGGTCAAAAAAGTAACTGCGAATTAGAATAGGCGTTAGGGTTTTGAGGGTTTTTTGGCCTCCAACGACTACTTTTTTAAACAAATACTTGCAGGCTAGGAAGTTAAACAATTGCAGGGACCAGAGGAAAAGACACAAGGCCATGAAATTTCTTAAGGTGTTTAATAGGAGTAAAATATAGACCCTGGGGTGGAGTTCAGTATATAGCCAAATTTGTATGGAAGAGGAAAAAATTGGGTAACAGTTACAACAATGAACTGCAATTTAATATACTAAAGCTTTGTGAATGGTTAATCTACATTAGTTGTCATCACCTTCGTGGATAAGAAGAATTGTGGAATTGATGTGTTTGTAGTTGCTAAAGGCATGTATTCTATTGTTGTCACGATGATAGAGAGCTTTCGTATAACAATCTTTTCAGAGTTTTTATTGTTATGTAGAGTTTATATTTACAGAGAGTTGGTATAGAGAGTTGGCATTATAATAGTCGAAAGCAATATATATGCCAACCATTTAGATTCCTGTTTAGGCATAAGAATAATACTTATGAGTTGGAAATATAACCACTGTGCATTATTGTGGAAACTATTAAGTCCGTGCATGGTGTAAATTTAAAGAGTTACAATGTTGTGAATCCAGTCATTCATTGTAGGTCGCGTAGTGCGGATCTAGAAAATTTGACCAAAATATTTGAAGGCAACGAATAAAGGAATGAAGTGTCGTGTTGGTCAATGGGAGGCCCGCTAGAGATTAATATTAAATTAGCCAAAGATAAATATTATTAATGTCTTGGGAGTAATGGTGAATTGAACCCTGTAAACAGTAGCCGCTTATAATGGTCAACAACGTATAAACATCATCATGTTAGAACAATGATATCTACAAGTAAAATAATAACCAATATAAAACAAGACATCTCAGAAAAATACAAGTCAGCAAACTAATTACCACGTCATCTATTGAAGATAGAATCAGCAATGAGAATGGACGAAGAAAAAATAAATAATGAAACTGTGCAATTCTCTTTTAGCAGTGAATGGTGGAAGTGATTACATGCAGTGATAATGATGTCATTGAGAATCATCGATAGAATAAACAAAGACAACTATTACTTAAGACACGTGTTAATTTGTCTTATTCAAGAGGCATTGGAAATGCTAAGAATTCTGCATCGGATTCAAGTTCAGGAGCAAGACTCAAAAAAGTATATGCATCCACTAGAAGATCATTTGTATCTTGTGGTGACATTGTTGTGGTGATAAATATCATGCTCGCTATCTAACATAGCACATATAGACTATTGAAGGTTTTGGAATCTCGCAACAATGCCATATCTGGATGCAAGAATATGATTTTTCTGGCAATACATCAAACCTGCAAGCTTTAGAATATAATTCTGCAATAAATAGAAGACCTTGAAGATCACATTAATCAGATTCGATAAGCAAACTATTGACAAAGAAAAGTATTCCATGTTTAATGCACATGATTTTTTTTTTTTGAGTTTGTAATTGATGCTATAACATTAAATAGTAAAACATGTATGCTTCTATCATTGGTACTTCCGTTCGAGATAGTTGAGTTTTATGAACTATTCATAATCTATCTCTAACATACCTTCAGTATAGAAGCACAAGAAATTGCATTCAAGGGAGAAAGAACTTGATTGATGATTGAGATCAGATTCAGAGGGAGTCTGACATTTCAAAAGAAGCAACCTTGAACAAAGAGGTCAAGAGGTTGATGCAAGAACGTGAGCTTCAAAGGGAGTAGATAGAGGATATGGTTCAATCAATTTTTGATGATGTCAGTTGTATTAATTCAGAGGGAGTAAACCATATCGAGATGGTTTCCCTAGTGACCAAGAAACTATAAAAGGAAAAAGAATTGTGATTCAAATGATGTAGTTCCATGTATGTGAGCTAGAAGGCTTCTGTGCAGATATCTAGGTCATGATATTCCTAGATAGATGGTTAAGCATTCAAGAAAAGAGCTTAATGCAGACTAAGAACAAATACACGACTTGCTCACAGAAGGTTGATATTAGATTCAGAGGGAGTATGATAGTTCATCTAAAAACAACCTTGGACAAGGAGGTGAGGAGATTGTTACAAGACCTTAAAGGAAGCATCCGGAGGACTATGATCATGAGATTGAGTCTCATGTGTGCTGGCTAAAATGCCTTTATGCTAACTCCTACATAACTTGGGGTTCACCTAGAGTGATGCAAACTATATAAGAGATATAGTGCATAAGTATGCTAATATTCTCACCAAGTTTCTTGCTAGAGGGAAGGTTGTGTACCTTTGAGATAAACTTTGTATGTTGGAGAATGAAGCCTTAGATGAAAATGAGTTTCAATATCTGTTATCTATTATCTTGTATGTTATTGCATTCTTCTCTTTGAGAGAGAAGTCTAAGGTGAAAGCCCTTGTTTCCACCCTTAGGGATGAGACATGATGGATCCACCCTCTGAGATGAGTCAAGGTGGATTTCATGTGTGTGACTCCAGCAGGACTTATGGGCCCTCCTGTGAACATTGGAGAAAGGTGACGACTTTTCAACAATGAACACTTGTATTTGATTGATGTTGTGAGGTGATGACTTTGCAACATCTCCATCATGATGGATATCGTGTGACTTGATATCTATGGATATGTCATGATGGTTATGATCTCTTAGACATCATGGTATATATCATAAGGTTGGTAGCATTAAACAAACCATAGATGATTTAGAGATCTTCATGGTGGATATTATGTGACATAATATCTATAGACATGCCATGATCAGTCTATATGGTAAGTATCACATATGTGTTACTAGTGCACATACCATACTAGATATTTTGAGTACTTAGGCAAGTATCATGGATTTGATACTTGGAGACCATTACTCATGATAATCATTTTGAGCACTTAGGTGGATATCTTGTGAGTTGATATTTGGAGACTATTGCTCTGAGTACTTGGTAAGTATCATGGACTTGATACTTGAGGGCCATTACTCTTAATATCAGTAAAATGATATAAATATAAAATGATTATCTATACTCACATTGAGTACTTGGTAAATATCATGGACTTGATATTTGGAGACCATTACTTTGAGTACTTGGGTGAGTATCATGGATTTGATACTTGGAGACCATTACTCATGATAATCATTTTGAGCACTTAGGTGGATATCTTGTGAGTTGATATTTGGAGACTATTGCTCTGAGTACTTGGTAAGTATCATGGACTTGATACTTGAGGTCCATTACTCTTAATATTAGCAAAATGATATAAATATAAAATGATTATCTATACTCACATTGAGTACTTGGTAAATACCATGGACTTGATTTTTGGAGACCATTACTTTGAGTACTTGGGTGAGTATCATTGATTTAATACTTGGAGACCATTACTCATGATAATCATTTTGAGCAATTAGGTGAATATCTTGTGAGTTGATATTTGGAGACTATTGCTCTGAGTACTTGCTAAGTATCATGGACTTGATCCTTGAAGAGCCATTACTCATAATATCAGTAAAATGATATAAAATTTAAATGATTATCTATACTCACATATTACCTTGAGGTAATATTTTTAACATCCTTAGTTAAGAGGGAGTGTTAATTATTGTAGTAGTTTTGTGTAGCTATGGTAAGGATCATATGTGTTGACATTGGATTGATTTATCCTCTCTAGCTAAGAGGGAGTGTTGATGTTTTGTAGCTTTTGTTGGATAAACACTATGAGTCAATACTAGTGAAGACATGTATATATATATTTAATATATATGAGATGTATATATACTTATATATATATATATATAATATCTCTTGAGTATTATATTAATTTCCCTAATATTTACATTATATATACATATATATATATATATATACATACATACATATATATATATACATACATACATACATACATACATACATACATACATATATATATATATATATATATATATATATATATATATATATATATATATATATATATATATATATATATATATATATATATAAAATCATAATTATCATTATATTAATTATATAATAATGAATAGACATGTCCCATGAAGGGACATGTCTCTTCTTGGCTCATTCTCATTATAAATGCAAGAGATTGTTGCATTTGGAAAACACATAAATCATAGGCAGTGCTATTATATTTGCAACGATCCTAAAACCTTAACATGCTACCTTAGGGTAAACATCTAGGATGTCATCCCTAACTAGTCAAGTCATTATTTTGATAAACAAAATAATCCCTTAACTCAATGTAATCATATTTTGTCTTCTGCTTTGTTTAGGTCGGCTCAACACTGTCTCTGTAGATCTTTAATATATTCTTTCATACATCTTCTTCTGTGAATGTCACTAATCAAAACTATCTCCGATTATACTTGTAAACACTATTGTACTTAGACAATTTTCTAATGCGCTCATACAAAACTGCTTCCTTTGATTATGCTATCTTCATGTCGAGTATATGTTGCCATAATGACAACATTCTGATATCCTACTTAGCCAAATTGCCAACAATTCCTACACTACTTTTTTTAATGTATAGAGGCTTTGCATCCATAGTCCATATTCCACCATTAAGGATCTTCTTGTGTTCTTTTTTTGTGGAAAAAAATAACTATGAAGAAACCCTTAGGGAGAAACTTTGCAATCTAGGGCAATTTCCACATTTCCTTAATCTAGCTCTAAATCTTCTTTCAGTCAAATCTTGGCCCAATGAATCTACAAATGATTCCTAGATTTTACAAATAATTGATATCCTCTTCAACCTCATTTGTCAAATCAATTATTACCCCATCATCATCTTCATATTCGATTCATTGCTTGGAGTAGAGGATGGCATAGAATGTTGGTTTTGATTCGCATATCCTATTTTTTTTTGTCTTCTACCCTAATTCATAGTACCTTTTTTTTCTCTATGGTGTAATTATTTATTTATAGTATTATTCTAAATAAAATTATTGAACCTTGGTTGTAAGCTCTATAGGAAAGAAGCCTCACTATTTCACCAAGGGTCGAGGTAAGGAAACCCTCCATTGAGAATGTCGATGGTAGAGAGCGACCCTATGGGGACTTGAACCTTGGTTGTAGGCACTACATGAAAGAAGCCCCACCATTTCACCAAATGGCCAAGACCATCTCATTTCCTCTATTAATTAAATATATATTTTTATTTATTTAATTAATTAATTAATTATTCTTAGCCCTTTAACTTGTGTGTGTGTGTACACATATGTATATGTATGTGGAAAGTATCTCCTACTTATCACTTTATGAACTAAGGGGGCTCTATAATGAATATTTCATAACACACAACACTCGCTGAAGGTTTTTCAAATGGGGTAGGAAGCTTAGTAGGATTAACCTTGGAGGAAACTCCATGTTTAAGCATACTTGAGCTAGAGTAGTACTGGGATGGGTGATCTTTTGGGAAGGTGCAATGCTTCACCTTGATGAGCATCGCCTAGATGCAATGAGTGATAAGTGTTCCATATATTCTCATGAGAGATGGATTTTTGTGAACCACTACTCACGAAACATGGGTTAATGAGTTTGACTTGAAAACTAAACTACTTAGTATAATCTTGAAAACAATATCATACTTTGACTTGTTATGGAAAATATCTCCTACTTATCACTTTATGAGCTAAAGGGGATACGTAAAATATCTCCTACTTATCACTTGATGAGATAAAGGGGCTCTATAATGAATGGTTCACAAGGCACAACACTTGTTGAAGGTTTTGCAAATGAGGTAGCAAGCTAAGTGGGTTTAACCTTGGAGGAAAATCGATGGTTAAGCCTACATGAGTTGGAGTAGCATTGGGATGGGTGATCTCACAAGAAAGCCCAACGTTTCACCTTTGTGAGGATCACCTAGATGCAATGAGTGCTAATTAAGTATTCCATTCATTCTCATGAAAGATGGATTCTTTTGAACCACTACTCATGAAATATGGTTCAATGAGTCTAACTCAAAAAATATGCAGTAGAATCTTGATAGCAATATCATAATTTAACTTTTTATAGAAAACATATCCTACTTATCACTTGATGAGCTAAAGGGGCTATATGATGAATGGTTAAAAAGGTACAAAACTTACTGAAGGCTTTGAAAATGTGGTAGCAAGCTAAGTGGGCTTAATCTTGGAGTGGTTAAGCGTGCTTGAGCTAGAGTAGTACTGGGATGGGTGATTTGGGAAGGCCCAATGCTTCACCTCTATGAGCATCATCTAGATGCAATGAGTGCTAAGTGTTCCATTCATTCTCATGAGAGATGACTTCTTGTGAACCACTACTCATGAAACATGGGTCAATGAGTTTGACTTGAAATCTATGTAGTTGAATTCTGATAGCATTTTCATAATTTGACTTGCTATGAAAAATATCTCCTAATTATATATATTTTCTATTTTATTTCATTTTGAAATCAATGCAAGAAGGCTTTTCCTATCAAGGTCGCCCTTATATCCATGTTATATTATAGAAAAATGGACCATGTCCCTATCCCCATGTTGGAAATTTTTATAGTATAGCCAATATTCGTATTCATTTACTTACAAACCCTAGTTTGAGAATGTGAATGACATCACCATACATGTACCATGTATTGACAAATAGCTTTTTCACTTTGTTATCTTCAAATTTCATCAGATTCTTCAAAATAATTTAATTGCTTTAAAAAAATAAAAAATAACTAATTCTATTATACAATGATTATTTCTACAAATCAATGTTCATATTTCTAGTCAAAACATATAGAAATTTATATTACATTGTACAATTAGTTATGTAATATTAAAATTCATTTAAATCTAACTATAATTTCTTAGTGAAAAACCACAGAGAAGCTAATTCTCATGAAATGTGAAAATATCTATTAAGGTGACACTGGTATGATGATTTTCACAATGGATCACTACCAATACACAAAGGATCACTGCAAGGTACATAAAGGCTCACTGCATATACACAAAGGCTCAGTGCCAATAAAATAAGGTTCACAACTAGAAAATATGAAAAGAGATAGAATCCACCACTGAGATCAACACACTGCTACACACAAACATGGATCTCTTGTAAATAGATTTAAAATCACTTTGCATATCACCACATATGAGTCTTATTAGATGCTGCACCAACTGAACTCATCGCTCTACTTATACAACATGATGAGATCCACTAGGTTGGCCAAACCATTTGAAATAGGTCATACCGAGACATTCTCGTAGTGGTAAGAAATGAAATGAGGACTAACTCATTCATTACAACATGCCTCGCTCAAGCCAACATGCCAAACCATCTCCTAAGCCTTCAATTCCAATGGTCACGATGAAGCATGTTACATAACAACAAATGGGACCAAAACATAAATGAACACGCTCCAAGAAGGATCAACCCAAACAACCAATCCACAAAATGTTGCATCCAACAAAGAACACTCATTGAAATTTGTTAGTGACAATTTGAATTGAAACATACATACTATTGGTGCACATCAACTGATACACAATTGATACGCCAAACTAGTCAAATCCACAACAACAAATACACCAAGAGGCTAAAATAAGGATATGTTGACATCAATGACAACATTAATGACAACAACATAAATCACATCAACCTCACATTCTAACAATATCCATCAAAGCATAAGGTGAACTTAACCAATCACATAGGACATCAATGAAGCATCCATGGCCAAATAAGGCATCACAAAGAGAGACCATCCAATTGCATAGAAGCATTAAGACACATAATGTCTAAGCCACATCCATTAGGATGTCATGCAAAAAATAAACGGGAGAGCCAGTACACATTGTTTCAAAGATAGGCAAAATGTACACACCTAAAAATACCCTTAATTAAATAACTATTCTTATTTATTTAATTAACATTTTACTATATTTCTTCTATTAATCAAATAAGTATTTATTATTTATTTAATTAATTCCTTAGTCTCTTCCTCTATTAATTAAATAAGTATTTATTATTTATTTAATTAATTCTAAATAGTCTCTTCCTCTACTATTTGAACAAACATTTTTACTTATTTATTTAATTCATTAGCCCTTTCTCTATCATAATTAAATCAATATTTATTTATTTAATTATCTTTTTTTAAAAGAGGGGTAAACGCTTTGACTTGTAGATATGAACCGATGAGGCCACAAATGGGGGACCTCATCCCCAGTGGGATTTGAACCTTGATGGCAAGAACACCAATACAAAAACATAACCATCACAACATGCCACTATTGATATTTATTTGATTATCTAATTTATATCTCCTTTCCTCTATTAATTAATTAAATATTTTTATTTATTTAATTATTTAATTATCCTTTTATTTTTTCTAATCCTAGACCTTAAACTTAACTTGTGTGTGTGTGTGTGTGTGAGAGAGAGAGAGAGAGAGAGAGAGAGAGAGAGAGAGAGAGAGAGAGAGAGAGAGAGAGAGAGAGAGAGAGAGAGAGAGAGAGAGAGAGAGAGTACATGTATATATGTATGTGGAAAATATCTGCTACTTATCACTTGATGAGCTAAGGGAGTTCTATAATGAATAGTTCATAAGGCACAACACTTGCTAAATGTTTTGCAAATGGGGTAGCAAGCTAAGTGGGCTTAACCTTGGAGGAAACTTCATGGTTAAGCATACTTGAGTTGGAGTAGTACTAGGATGGGTGACCTTTTGGGAAGGTGCAATGCTTCACCTCCATAAGAATCACCTAGATGCAATGAGTGCTAAGTGTTCCATTTATTCTCACGAGAGATGGATTCTTGCGAACCACTACTCATGAAACATGGGCCAATGAGTTTGACTCAAAAACTACGCAGTAAAATCCCGACAACAATATCATAATTTGACTTGCTATGGAAAATATCTCATACTCATCACTTGATGAGCTAAAGGGGTTGTGGAAAATATCTCTTACTTATCACTTGATGAGCTAAAGGGGCTCTATAATGAATGGTTCACAAGGCAGAAGACTTGTTGAAGGTTTTGCAAATGGGTTAGCAAGTTAAGTGGGGTTAACCTTGGAGGAAACTCCATGGTTAAGTATGCTTGAGTTGGAGTAGCATTGGGATGGGTGATCTCCCAAGAAAGCTCAATGTTTCACTTTTGTGAGCATCACCTAGATGCAATGAGTGCTAAGTATTCTATTCATTCTCATGAGAGATGGATTCTTAAGAACCACTACTCATGAAACATGGGTCAATGAGTCTAACTCAAAAATCACATTGTTGAATCCTGATAACAATATCATAATTTAACTTTTTATGGAAAATATCTCCTACTTATCACTTGATGAGCTAAAGGGGCTCTATAATTTATGGTTCAAAAGGTACAGAACTTGCTGAAGGCTTTGAAAATGGGGTTGCAAGCTAAGTGGGCTTAACCTTGGAGTGGTTAAGCACGCTTGAGCTGGAGTAGTACTGAGATGGGTGACCTCCTGGGAAGGCCCAACGCTTCACCTCTATGAGCATCATCTAGATGCAATGAGTGCTAAGTGTTCCATTCATTCTCATGTGAGACAAGATCTTGTGAACCACGACTCACGAAACATAGGTCAATGAGTTTGACTTGAAAACTATGTAGTTGGATCCTAATAACAATATCATAATTTGACTTGCCGTGAAAAATATCTGCTACTTATATATATTTTCTATTTTATTTCATTCTAAAATCAATGCAACAAGACTTTTCCTATCAAGGTCACCCTTAACTTCATGTTCTATAATAGAAAAATGGACCATGTCCCTATCCCCATGTTGGAAATTTTTATACTATAACTAATATTCATATTCATTTACTTACGAACCCTAGTTTGAAAATTTGAATGGTGTCACCATACATGTACCATACATTGACAAATAACTTTTCACTTTATCATCTTCAAATTTAATCAAATTCTTCAAAACAATTTAATTACTTTAAAAAAATAGAAAATAACTAATTTTATTATACAAAGATTATTTGTAGAAATCAATATTCATATTTTTAGTCAAAACTTATATAAATTTACATTACATTATAATTATGTAATATTAAAATACATTTAAATCTACCTATAATTTCTTAGTGCCTAATCCCTCGAACTTCCTCTAAATACGAGTGCTGATATTATAAAAATATGTAATTTGATCATAATTGGAATATTATTTAGTGCCATTATATTATATCTTACACAGGCATGCAAATATCCTAACACATACCAAATTTTGCGAGAACCCAAAAAGAATGGCCTCCATCTCACCCTCAATCCATGCCACTCGGAAGACACCATCACCAGTTCCATCATCAGCAGCTTCACCATTCAATTTCCAAACTGGTGGGAGGGGAAGACAATCCGTCTCCATTTCTATACCTTCATACAAAAGTGAGGGTCTCTCCCTTACGCCTTACAAACACAGGCAACGGTACATACAAAATTTCAAGGTGTTTGCTATTTCTGAACCGTCATCAGCACCAAGCTCAAACTCTCTCGAACCAGACTATCTAGTGGTAAGCTTCCATTGTCTCTTCACCATATCCAGTACGCAGAATTTGGGTTTTTCTGTAAGTGCTAATAATGTCAAATGGACACTTTTCTTTTTCGAACAAGTGGTCAGATGGGTGATTTTTTTTCTTTGATTGAAAGATCGAATTGGTCAATGGGTGCAATGCTCTGATTAACAAAATGTGTTCGGTATGATCTATTTGCCATTTGGGTTTTTGCGCTGTAGAGCTGAGGGTAACCGATTCATACTTGAATGATATTTTGTGTTTTTTCCTCTTTGGTTAAACCTCTGATAGAATTATTTGCAATGACTCTGTTTGCATTTGCCTACCAATGGTTGTGAGTACAAGCTTACTGTATTTAGGAAGTTACGAAATGCAAATAAAAAGTAGAGAACACAATAAAATTAAATAAAAAAAAATATTGTATGCAAGCATTGTCCTCTTCTCCACAGGGACCATACAACATTTGGTTTTTTCTTCATCCAAGTTCTTTATCGAATGGAATTGGTTAAGTATGTTTTTTTGTTATCCTCAGAATCAGATATGGGCATAATGCCCTATTAGACATGTGAAATGTTGTGCTTTGTAAGTTGTATGTAACTCTATCCATGTGTCTGAGTGGTTGGTTGGTTTTTTTCTTGTTTATATCACTTATGCTAGAATTAGGTGTAGGGATTCTTGTTTGAAACATGTTCCTACTTTTGATTGTTATTCTAGCTTTATGGAATAACAACAGGAACTTGGACTACATCCTCCCCATTAGATTGTCTGCAAGGCTTAGGTACAGAAGAATATGAGATTTTTTAAAAAGCTAGAAAAACAATGCCTATAACATACTGTCTGCAAGCATAGAAGAATATAAGTTTTTCTTAAAACTACAAAAAACAATGCCTACAGCAGATCATGTGTAAGCACAGAAAGATGGGAGATACTCCATGCCATTGGTCGTCTTAAGCCATTCAGGCCATGTGTGTTTATGTGCTTAATGCATCTATCCATGCTATTTTAGTTAAGTGACCTTATTGTTTATACATGTTACATGCAATGGATTTTTCATTTTTAGTTAAGTGGGTGCTTAGATATGATTGTTGTTAACGAACTGCATTAATCTCATCTTAGGTTGTCTTGAAGATAGTAGAATAAGGAATTTTGTTGCTGTGGGTTCTGTTAGAATGTTTTAGGTCACACTTATCTTATGTTATTGTGCTTAATGCTTATGTCTATTTTGTTGAGATCATTCCATGTTCTTAGTTAAGTGGCCTGATTAGCTAGACAGGTTCACTCAATGGAGTTTTGATTGAGTGGTTGCGTTTATATGATTTCTCTTAATGATCCCCTTTGGTCTTATAGTAGACTGTCTGCATGCACAAAAGAATAAGAGATCTTTTTCCATGGATTATTTTGGATCTTCTAGGTCACAATAGTGTTACTATGCTTAATGATGCTATTTATGTCTTTAAGTTCTATTGCTGTTCTTTGTTAAGTGGGCTTATTGGTTATAATGATACATATGAACTAAGTCATAGGGTTTGCTGAATTTTGGCTATGAAGCTGGAAATTTGGCAAACTTAAAAGAAAACCTAAAAATTATTCTAATTTGCCCAAAAATTTGTACAGAATAGGTCTTAGATTTTTCTATTAAAATATATTTTTTAAAAAGGGAGTCTTTGGGTGTTTATAATCTGTGCCGCTTTTGTTGTATTAATTGCTCGATGTGGTGACCACCACATATTTAGGCAATTAAGATGAGTTTGGGAGTCTATATGTAGGCAACTAAAATTTTGAAATCTCATGTTGTAGAATAGTGTATCTCCAAATCTAATTGCTTTTTAGACATGTTCAACTGGTAGATGTGCTTGACTCAACGTTTTCATGAATCATCGGCATGCCTCTCTTGTGAATCCAATATCTGAAGCGTCTCCGTTTAATCAATCAGTCAATAACTCCTTTCTCTATGATGGAACACTTCCCCAATCGACTTGCTCTTGTCACGTTTTTATTTTAAGTTTTTGAAATAAAATTTAATATCTTTTAAATTTTGTTTTTTAAAGTTTTAACGATTTGTTTTTTATTTAGTACTTAATCTAATATTTTAAAACATTTAAATTAGATTTTTAATTATGATATATTTTTATTTATACATTTAGAATATTTAAAATAAACTTTTAAACATATTTATAATACAATATTTTCAAACTATAAAGTATTCAAATTTTACGTATATATTGTTTTATTTATTTCAATTTTTCAATTTTTTTTTAAATTTTTAAGTTGCTACCAAAAGAGGTAGTACTCATACATTGTCAACAACTTATATTTTTCTTTGCTTGAAATTCATATGCCAATTACATAGATTTAGACTCTTAAGTAAACAGTCAAAGCAAGGGTACTTTAGTGCCTGTAATGAATTATATGTCTCTTGCCTTTAAATATCTCAAAAGCTTGCTCTTTCTAAACAGGAGAAAAGATGTGACTTGTATGGGCAATGAAGAAAATAAATGTTCTCATGTTGTCTCTTTCTATACTTTCACAAAACAACACAATAGGTTGCTTGACGTCTTTTCTTTGCTGTGCATTAGCTTTGTCCAATATGCTAGCGAAGGAATCAACTTGTGGCAAAATGTTGAAGGCCTTGATAGCATCTGAAGCATTGAACATTAATAAGGTTGTTAGCAACCAGAGAGGCCCACATTTTTTCCAAAAAGGTCGACTGCGGCTGTTGAAGCCGATGCCTACAAGATACAGCCTTGGGAAGTTCTGTAGATATGGGACTGAAATACTATCAACAGAACAACCTTCAGGATTTTAAATACCAGCTCTTAAATGCATGAAAATAACCAATTTATGGTGACTCGCTAGAATATTATAATGATTTATCCATCATAAGGTGTAGTATAGCTTCGACTTCACAAGCATTTATTGAAATTTGAAAGAGTAATGACATGGTCCAACGATCTATATATAAATGGGAAAATTGAAACTACAAAAGCCAATTAACAATAGCTGGAATTCACATTCTTTCAATACAAAACACGGAGCATCAGTTCAGTTCATTAAACAAAGATGAGGCCATTTTTGCACAATATCATGTATTCAGTCTTTCTCCTTTGTCAAAATAAAATGCTAAGGTGTGAGAGATACAAATAAACCACTACTATTCCTTCCTAAGTGTTCTTGAGTAACAAAAATGATGAACCCTTAATACATTAGTCCCCCTGGGATTAAATAAGGAAACCCCTCCCCCTCTTTCTGGAAATTCTGGAAATAGAAAAGATTCCCCACTTCATAGTAGGCGTTGCCATCATGGTCATGGTTGAAACGACCTGACTGGGTAATTATTTCAGCTCTTCCTTAAGCAGCGATGATGCCATCTGTACCTCCCTCAACCTTCTGTTGAAACTGCTGACTGAGTCGATTGCTGAATCCACCAATGGCGGGTCTTTGAGGATGGGAATCCTTGTTGTTTAGAATATGCATGGGCTTGCCGCATGTTGGCCCTCCTTCTCGCATCGCAACAAGACCGGGCGGATTTTGGGCATTAGCACAACTTATTGAAGAGCACACAGAAAATACTGAGGGGGGGGGGGTGTGAATCAGTATTTTAAACTTTTAATCACATGAAACCACATAAATACAGATATAGAATTGAGAGAGCAAACATCAACAAGGAGAGCACCAAATTTCATGTGGGAATCCCTTTCGAGTAAAAAAATCCACAGCACACAATATCTTTCATTAACAAAATGGGCACCAACCCAGATTACAGAAGCGAGCACCAACTCACAGAGAGCACCAACTCTGCTCGAAGCACCAACTCTGATCAGCTGAGGCACCAACCTCAGTTTGAGCACCAACTCAAAAAATACATTGAAATCTGAAGCAATTCTTGACTAGTTCTCTTTAAACCATTATCACTTGAATGCATGGTTTGTAGCATCAATCTCATGATTCGGGACTGTCATGCTAGAGGCAGGAGTAAGAGTAGGGAAATTTGGCTTCTCTAGCTGTGTTATTTCTTCTTTGGCTAGGGCATTTGTGACTGGAACAACAGTTGGATCTTTTGCGATCTTGTCATCCTTAAGAACCATATAAGGTTCTGTAGTTTTTGGTGCCCAAATCTTCTTGTGTTGGAGCACAAGTGCACATAGCTGTGAAATGGTTTCTTTGTCTGCATTTGGCACAGGAGAATTTCTTCTTATCTATTTCAATTGATTGTTTCCAAGTTTTGTCCCCACTACTAAAGATATTCTGGTCGGTAGTTCATTAATCGCTGCCACATTCAGTTTTGCATAAATATAGGAATCTTTTATAAGATGTTTGTGTCTAAATTGATCAATGTTCCATAGGTCCTCCTGATCTTTGTCAAGCAATCTTCTGACCAATATTCCATTGATCGATTGCATAAATGAATCCAAAAGGGGCTGTTGTAGGGGCTATGATTATAGTGGTAGAAATTCAACTCCCATATTTGCATATAAAGAGGGAAAACATTCATTTTCTAGGCTCCGTTTGTGAGGATTGATTCCTGTTCTTTCTTAATGAGAAAGACTGCAACAAAAAACAATCTGGGGATGAATTTTAGAAAAAACTGACGCTGCCAGTTTTCACATGCTTATTTCATAATGTTTTCCCTTGTTTGCTTCAGACCAATGAATTGACATATTATTCCAAACTCCTTCAGCATGTCAGTGTTTGATTCCGCCTCATTAGTTACATCTACTTTAATCATTTTTCCTTCCACAAGGTTCTGCTCAGAGCGCCAAGAGTCCCTTAGCACATATCCATTCTGTGCAGAATCTTAGTTGAGCCATTTTCCAAATTCAAATACTTTAACATTTTTTATTTAAAATTTTTACTTATATTTCAAAATAAAATAAAATTATGTAGGCGAATTCAACCAATTTTTTTTTTCTGTTTTTTCTCATGTTGAATTTCATCCAAATTTTATTGTTGCACAACACAAACTTGGACTTGAACCTTGTGACATACCATATGAATACAATGCAGTTTGAATTTAGTGGGGGTGATTGTATATGATTGTTAATGAATTACATTGGTCTTATGTTTAAATTTTGCAATAGGAATCTGCAATATATTAGCAGGTTACGTGCCCTATAGGTGACAGTGGTTGCTAAAGATGATTATGTTTCTTGTCACAGAAGATGAGGCACAGGGAGCACAGGAAACCAACACTTATTCGAATGTCTGAGCTCGAAGCTTGGCTGCAGTGAAATTATTTGTTAGGCTATTTGCTCTGGTCTCTGAAGGCAGGCAATCTATGTTGCCTGAGAATTGCACCTAATTTCTGGAGAACTTAAGTCCCTGTTCTTGACTGTAAAATCTCAAACAGAGTGTGCCCTACAGTGATGGGATATTGGCTGGAAGCTCACATTATTACACTGTCTTTTTAAAGTATTTCAGAGCAATTCTGTTTTGAAGTAGCAATACAATAATGGTGGTTGGAGAGTCTCTTAAGTTTCTAGTCTTTGAAACTGTAGTAGTTAAGTCAATACAGCTCTTTTGCATTACAGACCCAGATTCTTCAATACAGATATGTGATATGAGTTGGGATGGGTAAGAAAAGTCTGGATAGAATTCAGCAAAAATGGACTTGACCGCTCCAAATGAGATTGGCTAGATGTTGGCTAGAAACTCAAATTATTACAGTGCTTTTTGAAAGTATAGACATATGTTCCTCAAGTAATTTTACGATAATGTGGATTGAACATGCACTCTTGTTTTCAATCTCAGCGTGAAATCACTATAGTTGAGTCAATACAATTTCTTTTAAACTAGAGAGGCGTGGATTCCACAAGGTGGGTACACCAAAATGACAGTCTAGGCAATACCCCCTCTGACTGTCCCTAACAACGTATCAATATATTTGGCTACTCCAATGGGCTATTCGACCTGCAAATGAGGGCTATATTTCTCTATTTTCTTGTGAAGGCAAGTCTCATGCTCAGACTCTGAGAGTCTTTGCAATTTGATCCTTTTTACTTTTTGAAGGGTTGCCTGCTGCACATAATTTATGAATTTTGTGACTGAAGTCACACAACTATTATCGCTTCTACTGGTTAAATCAGTACTCTATTATGATTTGATGATGCAGGTTTCATTGATTGCATTTTTGGTTTTCTATTCTGGAGCTGGGTTCTTATAATCATTTAGTGATATTTGGTAACTGTTTCCTACTACCTTAATGTTATGGAGCTGTCATGCAGTCTGAAATCACGAGTCCTACTCTAGTAGTAGGTTGTCAATGTTTACATTTGAAATTATAGCCTGCATTCTCCAGAGGATCTGTGCTTCTACTTTCTCAGTTTGCCAAGGGTAAATGCTATGTTTCATTTTCATTTGCCAAAGATAATATAACGAAATAGAGTTGATCTTGCATGTGATTTTACTTTATTCAAGATTGAGGTAGTTGTGGCACTGATTATGTTATATTTGTTGGAACAGAAAAAGATTACTGGCAAGGAGTTAAATGATCTCCTGAAATCTGATAGAACAACTCCTCTAGTGGTGGATTTCTATGCAACATGGTGTGGTCCCTGTGCTTTGCTTGCACAACAGTTGGAACTGGTATAAAACACTGTCTTTATATCTTCTTTGCATAGAGATTCAAGTAGATTGTAGAGAGTTGTTTTTTTTTCTACTGGGTGAGGGGAAGAACATATTGCAAGCATATAGTGTGGAACTCAATAAATTAATGAACCTTTTTCTATAGCAAATGTGAAAGAAGGTTCTATATAATTTTACAAAATATTGCAAAGTTTTGCCAAGGTCATCCTTCTTACTGCTGTTCTGGTTACAAACATTTCTTCAACATATTTACCAGACCCCTTTGTGTAACAACATAATCATTAATATTTACCAAATTTATTACAAGTCTACTATTCATTTTCATGTTCAATTCAAGCTCCAGAATTATGATCTTTCAGGTGACCTCCCTTACTGCTGCCCATATTTCCTCTTACATACGATTGCAATGCTTCCAACATCGCCCTTCAATACTTCTCAGGCCAATTCCTTCATTGCCTGCTTGGTTTTTATTCATTTCCATTTAGACGTGCTTAATGTCAGTGTCTGTCAATATTGAAGAGGTTGAATCCTTTCTTCTGACTTGCCTTTTAGATGCCAATCCTAAATGTTCTTATCTTTGTTTTTCTCCACAATGAAATTCAGTTAGAATCCTCATCTGTCCATTAAGACCTAATGGCTAGCACTCAAGAAGTCCTCTGCACCAGCGTATCAGTCACAGATTGCTTCCCTAAGGAATGGTTGTTTTATAACCCTTGAACAGACCCACAAACTGCTAATCTAACTCTAACTCTAACAAGGCATTCATGGCAACACATGCATAAGATAATAAAGAATCACATATGAAAGCTAATAGAACTTTGGTATATTTTTTAAGATGAAGATATGATTATATAAAGGTCCTATTTTCTATCTCATCTAAACAAAGAGAAATATGAAGATTATGTTAGAAATAGGGAATACTGAGAGGGGGGGGTGAATCAGTATTCTACAAACTTTTACTTTTGCCCAATTATGGATATAACAGATTAACTTGATGTTTGCAAAACAAAGTAAACTAAATAGTATGCATAGCAATAAAGCAAATGAACTCATAACACATTATTTGTTCTCGAGGAAACCCTGGCCAAGGGAAAACCCCGATGGGGATGATACCCACAACGATCCACTAATCAAAAGTATCCTGTTAAGGATGTTAACCTTGTTAGGAGCCTGTTACATACATATAGTGTCTCAGTCTTGATTAAGGGACTCTAGGCCTTGTTAGAAGCCTCAACCCTGCTAAGAGTTGGTAGTACAATTTGAAATGATTACAAGATGAGCCCACTGCCCAAACATGTAATGTACAATGATTTTTGATTACATAAAAGGCAAGGTACATAACCTTTTACTGCTTTGCTTGCATATACAAAGTCTGCTTGCTTGACTTTCACAATTTACAACTTCGCAACAATATCTTTCGCATACATATGTTCTACTTCTTGTCTTCGCATTACACATGTCTTACATTTATACAAGTTATTAGGACTAATAACTTTTACAGTTGGCTTTACAAAACATAAAGCACTTTACAAAATACATATTAACTTGTTTTGCCCAAGGGTTAACATCTAGGATGTCGTCCCTTTATATGATTAAGTTATTATTTTGATAAACAAAATAATCTCTTAACTATTTACTAATTCTGTCTTCTTTCTTTATCCTGTCGGCTTCAACTCTGTTTCTGTAATACTGCAATAACTTTTTCCGTACATGCCGTACAGACTTGCGCTCTCAGGTGAGTCTTCAATATACATCATAGTATCTATGTTCAAGTGCGCAAGCACTGAACTTACTTCTATCGACATCGCCAATCAAAACTGTCTCTGGTTAGACTGGGAAAATGCTGCTTACACTTAGACAATTTTGTTTTGCACTTTGTCACAACTGCTCTCTATCATATGCAGTCTTCATATAGATCATATGTTGCCATAATGACAACATCTAGATATCTAACTCAGCCAAATTGCCAACAGATTAAATATCATGAATCATCAACATATAGCATAGTATACTTCTGCTGCACCTTTATTAGCTACTTTCACTGCCATTGAACTCTTAACCAATAAGTGTGAATATATTGCTCCATTCCACCATGTCACAGGATTTGTTTTCAGAATTTTCCCCACTGTGCAAACTGAAGCTAGGTGACCTATGATCTACCTGAAAGCATTTTCTATAGCGTAAGGGGAGCTTTTCCCTACCTGCAACTATATCTCTCCAGGCAGCCCTTTGGCTATGCCAAGCTCTACCTAGATTTAGTAGAGGTGGAGTATGCCAACCCATCTTTTTCAGGGTCCAAAGCTAGGAACTTTCCTAACTCATTCCTATTCCTTGAAAACATGCATCTACCCGATATTATAAAGGAAGATTAGGCAGGCATACCTACATTGGCATTACCGAGAAAGATTCTTGTGATATTGCTATCAGGATTCAACTATGTAGTTTTCGAGTCAAACTCATTGACCCATGTTTCATGAGTAGCGATTCACAAGAATCCATCCCTCATGAGAATGAATGGAACACTTAGCACTCATTGCATCTAGGTGATGCTTCATAGAGGTGAAGCATTGGGCCTTCCCCAGAGGTCACCCATCCCAACACGACTCCAACTAAAGCGCGCTTAACCACGGAGTTTTCTTGAAGGTTAAACCCACTTAGCTTGCTACCCCATTTGCAAAACCTTCAGCAAGTGTTGTGCCTTATGAACCATTCATTATAGAGCCCCTTTAGCTGATCAATTGAGAAGGAGGAGAAAGATTCTGTTATGGAATTGAATTCAGGAAACAAAAGTTTTATGATTTATCAGCAACACATGCTTTTTCAGTGCCAAGGTTCTTTTGCAAGAATGAAACCTCTATCTTCTTCAGATTCACACAACAGAACAAAAAAATCTTGAGAGCAAGGGAAAATCACTACAGTTTTCTGTATGTGCATCCTCCCTATATTGGAGATCTATTCATGCAAGAGAGCTCAACTAGGCTAGATAGAATTAAATTTACATAATAGGGCATGTTTCCCAAGTTTCTCCTCATAGATGACCTCCTTACCTGGCAACAGAATAGGTTTATACAAGGCACAATTTGTGCACCTCTCAGTGTCTTGTCTGCAAGCAATAATGTGTTGCTTCCCTCCTACTTTATTCTCTGTTTTGTGCTGCATATCCAGCTTTGTTTTCACCTTGCTATTGAGAAGCAATCCTTATCCCCTTGCTAAAGTTTTGGGCAAAAATGACAGTCCTTGGAAGGCATCTCAGGGGTCACTGGCCCTTTTGAACCCTCCCTGGCATATCTCCATAGAAAATTATTTTTCAATTCTTCAATGGGTCAACACAATTGACATTGCTGCCCCCAATGTCTACCTCTCAGCTGCATCAGCATTGTCTACTTTAGGGTTAGACATTTTTTGAATGAGATTTTACATTCAAAAAAGAGTGCTCCTTTCTGCTACTTGCTCCTAGGCTAGGTTTGTCACATTATGTTATTTATGACTAGATCTTTGCTATCTTGTTCTGTTAACAAAGTATTACATTGATGTGATTATATAGACATTTTTCTCATCCCCAACTTGAAGTCTTTAACTATATTTATTGCTTTAAGGCCCCAAACTATCAAATTTGAGAAATCTTATCATCCTATTAATGTGCTTTCATCTATTTTTGGTGCAACTAATTACAAACTAGTTAAACTTGGCACACAATAGAAATTGTTACAAAACTGGCATCAACATTCTGCTCGCACAATCCTGTTTGTTGTCGGCACTCAGAACAGTCAAATTGTGCAATGTGGACAAAAACAAAAGAATACAAACATAAAAATAACTTGCTGTAGATAGTAGACTGGAAACTTCAGGGGCAGGGTTTAAATTTTCAAATCTACACATCCATTACCTGTTACCATGGCTTGCATGCACTTGCCACTCTTTCCTAGGGAATCCACACGGCTCCTGCAATCTGCTCAAAGGCATCCTCCTCCTGAGGCCAGAGCTTGCCAAGTTGGCACTTCAGCTTGGAAAAAATCGGATGGCATGTTCTCTGCTTCGTCAACTGTACTTTTAATTGTGGCAGGCAGCAAGGGAGGAATTTCCTTCAACTGTGCTGTATTTTATTACAAGGTAATTGGTAAAATAATTGAATGATTATTAACAAAGAACAAAACATTCTTATAGAAATTACATGAGAGATGTTTCTAAAAAGAAACATGCAAAAAAATAGAAAGAATCTATTATACAAAATATCTGCGATAAGTGACCATTAAATATAGAAACAATATAACTAAGGAGATTCATTCTAATACCCTCCCTTAATGGTCAACTTATCAACGACACCAAGCTGCCCCCTGAATTTGACAAACTTCTCTGGAAGTAGGGACTTGGTAAGAATATCAGCAGTCTGGTCTGCTGTAGGAACAAACTGCAAATCTATAGATCCATCTTCAACTAGCTATCTGATGAAGTGAGAATGAATGTCAATATGCTTGGTTCGCTCATGGAAGACTGGATTTTTGGCAAGTTTGAGCACCCCTTGATTGTCTCAAAAGAGGGGTGATGGACCTGCCTGAGACGCATGGATGTCGGAAAGCATCCTGCGAAGCCAAATTGCATCACAACCTGCTTTGATTGTTCCACGATTTTCAGCTTCCGTTGAGGAAAGAGATACTGCTTGCCGCTTCTTATTGGTCCAAGTGATAGCACTTGTGCCCAAATTGAAGAGATATCCAGAAGTGGACTTTTTGTCATCAACAGAGCCTCCCCAATCTGAGTCGGTGTAACCCGATGAGTCAGGAATTTTTGGTTCATCCATAGAGGATACCAAAGTCTGGTGTGCCCTTGACATAGCGCAGGATGCGCTTCGTTGCAGTCCAATGATCTGAAGTAAGAGTTGTCATGAAGCGAGATATGTAACTTACTGCAAAGCTGAGATCAGGTCTAGTGGCAATCAGATAGATCAAATTGCCCACTAGTTGCTTGAATGTGGACTCATTCTCAATAGGAGAACCATATTTGGCTGACAACTTCAAGACCAAACTGCATAGGTGTAGATGCAGGTTTGTAGTCCAGCATTTTGAATTTGTCAAGTAGAGCCCAAGCATACTTAGACTAAGAGATACAAATGCCATGTGATTACTGCTAGACCTCGACACCTAGGCAGTAGTCTAGTCAAAAGACTGGCATAAATTCAGTTTGATTTCTAGAATCAAAGATGACGAACTGCCAGTGATGATCAGATCATCAACATAAATAACCAGAAGGATGATGCCACTACCAATAGTCTTGACATACAGATTTGAGTCAGAAGTACTCCTTTGGAAATCTCGACGTGTAAGGTATTTATCAATTTTCATGTACCATGCTCGAGGAGCCTGTTTGAGGCCATATAGTGCTTTCACCAGTTTGAGAATCTAGTGTTCTTTACCAACAACCTTGAATCCAGGAGGTTGCGTCATGCACACCTCATCCTGTAAGTCCATTTGATGGACTTTCCAGTCACACTGAGCTACCATGGCTAGGAGTAATGTGATAGTGCTCATATTGGCTGTTGGAGAAAAGGTCTCCTCATAATCAATCCCTAGAAACCTTTGGAAACAAGACGAGGCTTGTAATTATCTATAGTACCATTAGCCTTATATTTCACTAATGGGTTTCTTTCCTGAAGGAAGATCTGATAGATCCCAAGTGTTATTTTTCAACAGATTATGATGCTCAGTTTTCATAGCTTCTTCCCACTCAGGTATATTTTTTGCCTCTGTGTATGTTTGAGGCTCATACACAATGTAAATGTTGGCCATGAGAGCAAAATTGATAGAATCGAAAGGTTTGCTCTTCTTTTGAGCAGTTCTACCCTTGATGAGCTCATCATCATGAAGATCACCAATCGTCGTAGCCCACCATTTAGGCCGAAGATTAGAAGTGCCAACATCAAAAGTAGGAGGTGCAATTGGATCATCATCAAACAAAAGATCAGATGAATCCTGAGGAAAATCAGGTGGTGTAGCTACATGTTTGGGTGAGCCTGCAAGAGAAGGAACTGGTGGAGAGGCAGGAACATGAATAGGTGGAGCCTTCTCAGGTGAAGTCCTCCCATCAGATGGACCTATTGGAAGATGGATACCCAAGTCTTGAGCTTAGAGGGATTGATCCTTTGAATTCATAAGTGGAGGAGAGAATTGAAATGACCCTCATTCCTCATCAAAGACCACATCACGACTGAAGATGAGATGATTAGTCTCGATGTCAACCAGGCGGTAGGCTTTGTGATTATCACTGTAGTTGGTGAGCATGAGTTTCTAGCTCTTGGCATCTAACTTGTGTGGTTAGCATTAGGAATCCAAACAAAAGTAGTGGAGCCAAAAACTTTGAGGTGATTGATTCTGGGCTTACGACCTAACCAGGCCTCCTTCGGAATGTGTTTCTTGACAACCACTGTAGGAGAGCAATTGAGAAGATAGATGGCAGTGTGGATTGCTTTAGCCCAAAATTTCTTGGGAACACTCTTGTGTTCAAGCATAGACCGGGACATTTCAGTAATTGTGCGATTTCTACGCTTAATGACACTGTTTTGTTGAGGGGTGTAGGATTTTGTTAACTGGCGCTTTATGCCATGTTGTTGACAAAAATGGGAGAAGGCAATGGAACAAAATTCTCCCCCATTGTCAGTTCTAAGAGTAACAATATGTTGACTAGACTCTTTTTCTGCAAATGCTTTGAACTTTTGAAACAACAAACACCTCTAAATTTTTATGAAGGAAATACACCCGCATTTTACGACTAAAATCATCAACAAAAAGTAGCAAATACTTGGACCCAGTAACAAAAGGAGTAGCCATAGGTCCATAGATATTAGCATGGACCAGTTATAATACCTTAGAAGCTCTCCAGGAGTCGCCATCTGAAAATAGAGTGCGATGCTGCTTCCTAGCCTGACATGCTCCACAAACTCCAAGGTTCGGGGTCTGAATCTTTGACAGTCCAATGACATGGTCTTCCCGAACAAGCTAAGAAAGATAGTGCACATTTAAGTGCCCATATTGCTGATGCTAGAGTGTACTAACAGAGGAGCGATGGGCTGCCATATAAAGCTCTTGAGAATCACCAGAGTCAACAAGTCTGAATAGGCCACGATCCTTAAGACCCACAACAACAATAGTCTGAGTCTCCCGATCAATGATACTGCACTGATGTGAACTGAAGGTCACGCCAAGTCGAGGGGAATGTCTCAGAATTTGGCCAACGAAGAGAAGATTGAGTTCCATTCTTGGAACATAACACATCAAGGAAAATTAGTTTCCTTCCTCTAGACTGAATATGTATATTGCCTTTTACGACAACAGTGTACTCTTCCCCTCCAAAAATAATTGAATTTGAGAATGGCTGAAAATATGTGAACTAATCCCAACGATGAGCGAAGGGGCGGGAGGCACTTGAATCAATAAGCTAGACAGAGGATTTTACATGATTTGCAGGTCTTTTAGCTATGAAGACGTAAAAGGCAGATTCACCCTGCTCAATGTGCTCCGCAACATGCGCCGGAGGCTGTGAATCAGATTGCTTGGCTTGGGCAGCTAAGTGTTTACGACACTTCACCTTCATATGACCAAACTTATGGCAGTAGTTGCACTAAATCTTTTTCTTCTTTGGGCCTTTTGATGATTGAGCTTTCTACTATAACTACATAGTGAGGTTGGATTTAGCTGAGAAGGCTTGAGTATTTCAAGAGAGGATAGAATACTTGGTATTTTATTTTGTTGGTGAGTATCACAAAAACACTCATCAACACATATTGCTGATGCCGAAGAGAACTAATGGATGAACTCTTCATAGCCATTGCAAGCTCCTCAAACTCTCTAGTATGAACTTGGCAAAATAATCCATGATCTTCAAGGCCAACTGCAATTGTTTTCTTGGACTCCTTATTAACAATGTGACACTTGTGTGCACTAAAAATGATATTCAACTTCAAATAGTTTTTTATTATCTGATTCAGAGAGCAAATTGAGCTCCATTCTCAGAACATAATATATGTTGAGAAATATGATATTTTTCCCATCGTATGTAATGAAAACATTTCCCTTGCTGACAATTGTTTTCTTGGACTCCTTATTAACAATGTGACACTTGTGTGCACTAAAAATGATATTCAACTTCAAATAGTTTTTTATTATCTGATTCAGAGAGCAAATTGAGCTCCATTCTCAGAACATAATATATGTTGAGAAATATGATATTTTTCCCATCGTATGTAATGAAAACATTTCCCTTGCCGACAATTGTATTCTCTTCCTCCGCTGAAGATATTGAATCAAAGGAAGTCGTGTACTTCATGAATCAATCTTTTCTGTGGAAAGTGCCGAGAAGCTCCAGATTCAATGCTCTAGGCAAATGTTTTGACATGATTTGCTGGTCTTTTGGCCATAAAGACGTACAAGGTTGACTCCTTCCTGGTTTTTTGCATTGGTTCTTCATATGACCAAACTTACCACAATAATAACATGTGATAACCTTCTTGGAACTCTCTCGAGGTTTACCTTGTCCTTTTTGCTAATCGGAGTTGGCTTTGACTTTGGTAGTAAATGCTTGTTCAACAGTGATTGCATGATTGCTCCTCCCAAATTGTTGTTTCCACTTGCCTTGCTGCAGGACCTTGTTGCACAATTCATCAAATTTTAGATCAACATCAGTGGACCTAATGTTGAGAGTTTTGATTAAGTGCCCGTAGGATTGTGTAAGCTTTTCAATGTGATGACCACAATATCCTCTTCTTCCATCTTGTGACCGATGGCCTCCAACTGATAGCGAATATCCTCAAACTTCATAAGATGCTCCTGCAAAGACACCTTATTATCCATCATAATTGAAAACAACATATTCTTTAGAAAGAATGCTTTGCACTTGTCTAACTGTTCATGGAGATTCTTTAGATGCGTGCAAATCTCCATATCTGTCTTACTAGACGACACTTCTACAAGAATGTTGTCGGTGACCGATAACTTGATGAGCATAACTGCTTCTCGATTGTGCTGATTGAGCTTGTCCTAGTCTTTGCTTGTCGTTGTGGGAGGAGTAGCTTTACTAGCTACAATATGGTCCAGGGACCGACACTTGAAAATCATGAGCATTCAGTGTTTCCATGTGTTGTAATTCTTTTCTTTGAAGCACTCATTGCTTGCCAACATAATGTTGGTCAACAATACCATCCCTCCCATTTTCTAATGACACAAAAACCGAGGTTAACTTTCTTAAAAAGCTGCAGTTCAAATTTTTTTAGCAAAAACTTCTGGCACACATCCCTAGGCTTTTGAGTGCAGAAAATATACCTCTGATTTTTTACAAAAACATTCAATAACAATAGAACCCACTTTTTTGTTAAAAAAATGTATAAAAACCACTAGGGAGAGGAGTTTAGAAAACCCTAGGGCTAGTGATTGAAACCCTAGCCGTATAGAAAAAATGCAGAAATTTGTAGAAGAATCTCGAGCAAAAAAACCCTTGACCTAGCTTTGTAAGCAAAAAATGCGAGCAGAAAACCCTAGGCTTGCATAAACATGTTGAAATGCAAGCTTAAGAATTGTCGTGTGTAATGTCTCCATTTTTGTGAGCATCAAAGTTTGAGGGTTAGCCTATTATTTTGACACTCGTAGGCTAGTATGGTGGATTAGAGGTTCTAGTTTGGGAGTTTTGGAGCTCTTTAGGTGGTCCCTGTAAGTGTTTATCTCACCAAATCTTTCATTTGTTTTGAGGCATTGATATTTAGAGGTTTCTGGTTCTGTTTTGAGGGTCTTACTATTTATAGTAAGTCAATGGATGTTAGAGAGGGACCCTTACTATTTTTAGTAAGGCATCCAGATTGACAGTGGGAGCAGTGAGTTAGCTAGTGATGAAGTTAGAATTATTAAATAATGGTTATTAATGGAATTATGAGATTTAATTATTATTGAAGTGTTACTTTAATAATAATTAATTATTTTAAGGGAATATTATATTGACTTCATGTGACTTTATAATTAAAGGGGATTTAATATCACAAAGTCAAATTATAAAGTGAGAGCATTTAATGACTTTATTATAAAAGGGACATTTATTGATTATAAAGTGCATACAAGGAATAATTAATTTAATTCCATAATGGTCAACTTACAAGAAAAGCATTTATTATAAGTGTTTTAATGTGGCTTGAGAGTGAAGTCTCATGAGGTTCGAACTTCATGGGAAAATATATAAAAGGCCAATAGAAGAATCGAACCTATTATGTTTGGATGAATTTGACTTTGTTAATGCTGAATATTGGGGTTTGGAGCTTGAGTTGTAGGTTTCAGCCATTGTCCCCATTGGAGAACGAAAACTCTTCAATGGTTTGCAATTTTGGGGTTGTGAAAGACCAACTGAATTATTGTCAAGTTTGTGGGCTTCATCCAGGAGTCCAATTTGTGCTAACAGGTGGAAGATTTCATCTAGGGTTAAGCATTGGAAGGTATATCTAGAACAGACTTGGAGATTCATATTGGCTGCCATTATACATTAGGAAATCAAACATTTAATGGGCAGATTATATACAGCTACAGCAGGGACGTGTTAAATTGGCAGATTATATGCACTGTAGAGTGGAGACCATAATTTACAACAGACAATTACAAACCAGGTTCTCTAATTTTGCTGTCATAAGTTCTGGGAATTACATGCTATAACTTCGTAACTATTTGGCGTGAGAATTATCAATAAAATACTTCATTATGCTGCTGCCATATAATTTCTAGTTTGCATGCTAAGTGTTTGTTAAAATGCCAATGGTGATATAGATGCGTATTCATCATCAAATCATTAAATTCTAAGGAGTTTGAATGTCATAAGTTGTACCTCTCGTATTTAGTTTGCATGCCAACTGTTTGAATTAATGTCTATCTGTCATAGGTGCATATTTACATTGTGTGGGTCATCTATATGCATTCAAAAGACAAAAAGAATTGCATTTGCATTATGGTTCTCTGCCTAGACATCTTAGTAACCATTTGAAATCATTTAAATCACAATTGACTTCATTTCAAGCAATCATTATCAAACTGAAACATTGAAATAACAAGTAAGGAGGTTGTATGCAAAGTGTTTGACGATATTCCTTGAGCCTGTAATCAACATTTTGAGGTCAGAATTGGCAAGGGATATTACATTGTGCGGGTAAAAAATGCAGTTTGTAGGCGCAATGAGCAATAAAACCTTCACAAAAGGTGTGATGCAAATACACATGGAGCTGTCTAGAATAGATGCAATCACATTTTGGTGAAACATGAGCTGAGGAAAACTTTGTGATTGCTTCAAAAGATCTTCACGCAGGCAAAACCCGCAATTTGCAGCTTAAAAATGGGTGTGATTTGTACTGAATGAAAAACCCGCAATTTTGAGGGACAAAAAGTTGCAGAAAACTCTCAAACAATTCTTGCCAAACAATGACGCTGAAAATAACCTGCGATTTGTGATTCTAAAATATCTCTAAGTTTTGGTCCAATGATTTTTTCATAAAAAAATTGAAAAAAACTTTTGAAAAATACTTTTCAGGCATGCCATTTTTTTTAATGGCTTTGATTCCATGAAATGGTAAGTTTTTTAAAATTACAATGGAGACAAAAGGCTCCATAAATGAGGAATTACAAAGACAATGTTTCTAAAAGAAACAATTGTCAACAAAAAGCTGAAAACGAAAATTACTAAACTAACAAACAATACATAAATGACCATTAAATGATATCAATGACAATATTACTTTAATAAGCTTAACATGGTGATCTTCGGTATACATTTTCATCATTAGATCAGTGACCAAATAGTTTCCTTGTGACCAAGTTCTTCAACTAGAGTCTTACACAACACCTTGAACCTTCCTTATCATTCCTCCAAACAAGGGAGTTCTTGCCAATCATGGGAGGGACCTCGTTGCATTTAGGATGGCATGAATTCTTTTCCAATGCTCTTCAAGATTAATGTCTTCAAAGATTATTTTTTTCTAGGTTCAACAATGGAGATTTGTGTTTCCCATTTAATGAGATAGTCCTTGACCTTTGTCTCTTTCTTTGTCTCATGTAAAGGTAAAGGCCTCTTTGGATATCTGAGTTTACTAAAGAATCATTTGGTAGCTAGGTGTTTTCTTGGAATGTTATTGAATTTTTAATTTTTTTGTTGCATGTTGCATCTCTGGCGGCTACACATGATCTCCTTATCTAAAAATAAATTTCCAAATGACTAAGCCCCTTGGGATTTTTTTTAATTGTAAAAAATCTACGGGGCCCCATTCAAATATTTTTGCATGATGACTTTGCTTTATAATCTACATTTGTCCTTGTATATTCTCTAGGTTGCTTTGGTCTTCATTGTTAATTCATTTGAGTGGTAAAATGAACCATTTCATGTATGATGTAGCTAGTATACAATGCCTATTATTATGTTTTGATAATATGGTTGATCCACCTATGTATTTAATTGTTTTTTAGCTTTGGGTAGTTGTAAGAGTTAGTTGATGGTTGTGTTCCTCTTGGTAACTGTTGGGTTGTTCAAATAGATTTTGTATCATCAAGGAAAACAATATGATCTAGTTGGATCAACTTTGATTATTGGGCTGACCATCTCTGGTCTATTTTTGTAAAAGCTTCATGTTTCTTCTATCTAGTATGCATTATTGTATTCATTTTATCAGATAGGAGAGATAACAAATGAGAAAAATGCTATTGAGGAAACATTGCATGAATTTGGAAATGATATTGTATTAAACATTACAACCGAGATTAATCTGTAGAACTGGGTATTTTGCCTTTTTGTAATAAGTGAAAGGAATGTGATATTAAGGTGCTTGAGGATATTACTGGATTGTCATGCTTACTTCACTGATACATCTACATCTTCAATAACTTACCATAAATTCTACAATCTGGACCATGGATCTTGTCCCTTTTTATGGAGATCACATTTCTCACATCTTCCTAAGAAATATAGGCTATAAGTGTAGAGTATGTTGTCATTGATGTCAAAGGTTGATGATCAAGGTCGTATAAATCTCAGAAGATTACTCGAAGTAATAGGAAATTTGGTTGAGCTGCTTGCTTGCTTGGTTGAGGTGCTCGACGTGCTTGAGCTACCTGGTTGTGTAGTTGAGCTGGTTGAGTGTTTGGTTGAGTTGCCTACTTGTCTACTGACTTGTGCCAAACATAGTTCCAGAACTCTCCAAGATTCTCTGAGTCTGGGCGAGTCTCGAGCCGAGTGACCCTAGCCAAGTCCTAGGGACTTGAGACTCTCCAAGAACTCTCTCTGGGTGAGACTCATTAGAAATTGGTAATTTGCTGAGTTTTTGCTGAGTTCTGCCGAGTTTTGTTGATTTTTCGCCGCGTCCCGAGTTGGGGCAGTCTTGCCAAATCCATTTTAAGTCCGAGTCTCTTTTCTATGGTGCCAAGTCAGCCTAGCTGCCATGTTTGATCATTTGCCTAGTTGGATTGTTATGTCATCGGATCAAATTAAAAGGGGAATTGATTTAATAATTCTGAATTGAGGTATGTATGGTGGCATAGTTTTAATTTATGCATTGAATAGCCTTCTATGTGATGGTCTAAGTAATGGCTCATTAAATGGCTTAAGATTTATTTATGTATTTGTTTCTCCTCCCTATTTTGGGTCTGAAGGTTTCAAGCCTATATCGTGTGTGGCTGGATGCATTCTTTTGATATGCATGTGAGATTTTGAAGTTGTGTGCGCCTTTAAGTGGGTGTTGAGATTGTGCATTTTTGCTGGGCTGTCATTGTTCTTTATTTTTATATAGCCGTATGGAAATGAGCAGGTGGTGCTAGCTGGAAATGTGCTCTCTGATCATTAATCATTTTTTTATTGTGTGTGGCTGGGTGTGTAAGGAAAAAGGGTAGATGTGCGCTGGAGTTTTCTGTGAAATTTTAATTGCTAATTGATGACTGGAAATATATAATGTGGTCAGCTGGGTTGAAATAAAGAATTGTGAAAAAGACTGGAAGCTACTGTGTCGTTTGTTTAATAGAATATGTAGAGAATAACATCGAGCATGACTGGCCGGTGTTTCTGATTGACTAGAGCAGCATTTGTGTGTCAAGAAGACGAAAAAAATCGAACTTGGATAATGACTATGTGATATAAAAAAAGACGAGTGATGTGAATCGAACCTTATAGCTGTGTTAATATTTCTGAAAAATACTGTGCTTGGAACAGCTTCAGTAAGTTTTCACGTTGAATGAATTCTGAATTTTTATTTTTGGTACTCTGCTGTATTCGTGGTATTGAACAGACCAAGTCGAGGATGGGAGAGTTAACAGATGTATTTTTCTTTTGTCTCTTGAAAGAGAACAAACTTTAGATGTGGTGACAAAAGTATAGCCATGTTTTTACTTTTCTGAAGATATGTTTTATGTGAAGGAGTTTCAGAAAGAGAAGATTTTGGTAAGGTTGAGTTGATCATTGAGCCTGTGCATGGCCATTCTTGATTGGTTGGTTCAATAAAAGGTGTGTTGTGTAATGTTCGAAGTGATGTGTGTTTTGAGAAGTTTTATTGAGTTCTGAATCTGGAGTCGGTGCTTCAGCCTTTCGAAGTTGGTGCTCTTCGGGAGTTGGTGTTCTCAATCTGGGGTTGGCGCCTCAGCTGATTGAAGTTGGTGCTTCGAAGAGGATTGGTGCTCTCTGTGGGTTGTTGGTACTCACATTTGTAATCTGCTTTGGTGCCCATTCTTTGTTAATAAAAGTTTTGTATGCCGTGGTTTCTTACCCGAAAGGGTTTTACACGAGAAATATGGTGTTAATGTTTTGATGGTTGCTCTTGTTAAGTTTTTATGTGGGTTCATGTTTTTAAAAGTTTAAAGTTCTGAAATACTGATTAACCCCCCCCACTCCCCCTCTTAGTATTCCCTGTGTGCTCTTCAATAAGGGCATAATTTTGTCTTTAACTAACAACTTAGGGAATTCTAACATAAATTATATCTAGTTCATATTTTTTATTATGACTAGATTCTGAGGAAGGCTTTTGAAGAAATAAGTTGATTGTTGTCTTCCCTCCCTAGGACAAGTGGTTCTTCTTTCATTTGAGTTTTCTAGGAATTTGATCTTATTATTGTTTCTATAGGAATGATCATCTTGTGAAAGGGGGTTTCATCTCGCAGTGTGATGGTTAAGTTATGGCATTGTTAATTGTGCCACCAAGGTTCAAATCCCTGCTGGGCTGATTGTGAACCGTTACGGTGTTGGCTGGTTGTTGTGCCAGATCCTCACTGGGCTAGTGTGCCTGCGGGTCTTGGCTCAGGGATTAGGTCCCTTGCTTGTGGCTTCAAATTACCGATAAAAAAAATGATCATCTCGTGAAAGAATTTTATGTTTTCATCCTTAAATTTCAGCCAGATGTTCCTTGATTTTTGCTTCCAATCCACTTCTTTGGCCATTAGGTTTTTTCACTCCCAATGACTTGTTTGGCCTGGAGAATATCCTTCCTTTGCTCCTTCCACTTGCATTCTGTTTTGAATTTCTTCCATTTTGGTCATAAGTTCCCTTAGTGTCTTGAAGAAGTTTTTGTAGTAATATTTGACCTTGCCCTTTAGAGCTATCTTTGTGCTTTTAGTTTGGAAGGAAGATTGAATATTTTTGATAATCACAAAAGGGAGAAGCTATTCACCACTCTTTTATCTTATTAGCAAGATTTGAATTTTCGAGTCACTTTAGCTCAAATTTGAAGGAGGGATACCTTGGGGGTGGGATCCCTTTCAATGATTAGCCAGACTGGCCAATGGTGAGACCTACTGGCCTTGAGAATCCTGATATGGACAGAGATATATTGTACAATCATCTGCCAACAAGGAAAATACTGTTCAGATTTTTGTACCATGTGAAGTATCCAAAAAGTTCAAGGCGATCACAAAGAGGTGATCCTGATCTGCTTTTGTTTTTCTCATTGGCCTAAGAATGAAGTTGAAATAATTCCCACTTTGCCATGATAGAGCAGGAATTATGTCTAAATTGTTGAGAACTCCTAAGAGGTGCATGCATTGATTGGCTGATGTAGGTTCATAGACATCAGTATTAAATGTAGTGGAAGTTCTTTTGTAGACTTTGAGTTACTTACCTCAATCAATTGCTCTTGCATTCTGTTACCTGGCAGCGGATCTTTTAGAGTTCCACATAATATCTTGATATATCAAGTCAATAGTGGGGTCCAGGGTTTGGTAACTAACCCAGGGATTCCATGACAACAAGGATCACCCTTAAAGATCTCAGCCAAGCTCTTTGAGGTTGGAAACTGCCAGGAAGAAGCCCTTTAGCCCAATTTTGGTATCCAAATATCCCTTTCAAACCTTATTTTTTGTTTTGCATGCTCATATTTTGTTGTCCGCAGAGGCAGAAGCCTTTGGATTAGCAGATTAGGACTTGTTTTTCTAGCATTTATGCTTCTGGCTTGGTTAGTTCCTGCTTCAGTTTGACTCCAGGCTTGTTTGCTGCCACTTTTACACAGCCACTGGGAAGAAATATGGTATTTCTTGCTTGATCTGCAAATCTTCTCAGGTTTGATACAGTTGATTAGGCATCCTACCTGCAACTAGACCTAGCTGTTGCTTCATGAAACATTGGTTTCTGTGCTTTGGAATCAAAAGCATGATAGAACTTTCACCTGTCATGGTTTGGGTCTCACTCTGCTGATCTCTGCTTGATGTGCTTCCCCTCACTCAATCTGCTCACCTGCACCCCATTTTCATTGAATCTTTCTGCATTGAGCATTTATTTGGCCCTTGATTTTCTTTATAACTGGATGAACTGAATCAAAGAACACATTCATAAAAATGTTCTCTATAAGTTGATGAACTGTATCAAAAAAAGACTTTAGAAAAAGATTGTGAAAGGATTCAAAGGGTTTTTAAAAATGTAAAACATTTCATCAAATAATTAAGATTGCTACAATTTATTTGGGGTTGGGTTGAGTTTTATGGAAAAAATCTGACGTCTTGTATAAATAGTGCTCTTTTGAATTAGATAATGTGTCTATGAACATTATTTGGTTCAGGAAGGGATTAGATTTAGTTAGTCTATCATTTTGTCAGTTGTGTTGTAAATGTAGAGTTTTTACAAAATTTATGTTTTGTCAAGATATCTGATATACAGATTTTTTTCTGGTGGATTGTGATGATTTGGACCATTAGGTAATATAAAAGATACCTTACCTTGACTTATGCCCTACTCATTTTTTCCTGACTTTTGATTTCATTCTGTTTTGATGGTTAAAATTTTTACATCAGGAAAGGTAAACCTTGATAAAATATACATAATTGGTACAGTTCAAATATGCACCATAAAGGATGAAGTGTAGTATCTCAAAACAAAGGTGCTCCTTGGGGACGCGTCCCGACCTTTTACATTCGAAGACATTTTGGAATTGCCTAGGAAATGTTGCCCCCCCCAACCCGCCAATCCCCTTCTTTTCAAAATCTAGGAAATGTCGTTGGGACGTTAAAAAGTTTGCAGGTTACGTTAGCTGTCGCATGACATACGCAAAGACACTTTTAGTTACTCTAAAAAGAAAGCATACAAACTTTCAATGCTTGTTTGGCTTATGACATGCCCATCTAGGATTTACAAAAAAATGTAAATGGTGTTCACCATGAAGGCCTATGTGATTTTCAAGGTGTCAACCTGGGCTTGGTGGCGGGGGGCTCTGCTCCTCGTCCTGCCCTATCTTGCAATAGGGAACACGCTAAGGGCATTGCCCCAAACCTCGTAAAGGGATCCACCCCTCGACCCTGTTGGGGGCATTGCTCCCAAACCTCCATGAAACTATAAGTCTAAACAAATAATAGGTCATTGATGAATCATTAGAACTACATATCCCCAATTGCATATCTCTACAACTTAACAATGAAAGCCACAATCAAGGATTATCTTGTTTTAAATTTATACATTGGACAACTTGTTTAGCATACAGAAGACTGCCATAAATAAATTTGGCATGCTATATAGTCATTGTACTGCTGAATACGAGTTATGCCATAACTGGCAAGAAATGCCATTTTTATAGTGCAAAAATGTATTTGCATACACAACTCACGGAACAATCCCATCTAGTAATACCCCATCTAGGGTTAAACTGGAACATAACTAGCTCTCTTTTCACTTAACTGTTACTCTTTGTTAATGAGTTTGACTACAAAACATGTATTCTTCAAGGCTGGAGGAAACTTTAATAATAAATCCCTTACTTGAATATACATGAGACAACCATGTCTATATTAACTCATGCTCATATGTATACAGAAAGAACATAATTCCTATTCAATTGCCCTTTCTTAGAAAGGTTCTATAATGTCTATGATGAATGCTTTATCAATGTTATCATATGAATATTTGAAATTTCCTTATTTTTTAATAGCCATCCCCCAAAAAACGGCCAAACAATCCTCATACAGGAAACACGTCCCACTGTCCCCTTCTGTCCCCATTCTAGAAACTTGGGGTAGCATTGCTGTTGATAGATTTTTTAAAATAGAACTTAACATCCCATTTCTTTATTTAGTAATTGGGTGCATAGATAATTGAACTTCTTTGACTAAGAGCCTGTAATGTCCCCATTCTGAGCGAGCATCTGACTTATTAGATTTAGCCTATCACTGGGTACTTGTAGGCTACTATTGGTGATTAGAGGGCGCTGATGTGGGCTTTGACCTATTTTGAGGGACTTACTATTTATTGTAAGTCAATAGTTGGTTCCGATGAGCTCAGATGAATTAGAGGAATTAAATGATGCTCTCAGTTTTTATTTTCGGCTACCAGTTGGGCTCCAAGATTCTTGGAGGGAGCGTCTATTTTTGGAAAGTCACTTCGTCAGGTTCATTCATTGCCTTTCATCATTAGGATCACAATTGTGCTGTCAGATTTCGATTCTGATACTTCATCAGTCATTTTCGCAAGATGGGTGAATTTTGATTATTATTTAATTAAATACGCTAAGGTTGCTATTTTTGTTTGTATTCTATATTGGCCACTTTAGTGTCGTAGCTCGTTGGAACCAGGTTGAAGAGTTTTAAATCTTGGGCACAGGAAACAATGACCTTGTGTGTTAGAATATCATGATATTGATGAAAATGTTGTTTTTGGAGCAAAAGGGGAGAATAAATTATATTATTCAAATATGTGCCTAAGTATAAAGCAAAGGGCATTTAAGTGAAAAGTGTGTGAGAGAAGCTATTTGCCTTTGGTGTCTTGAAGAAGATATCTTTTATTATAAAAGAAAATGCTTTGTGCAAAAGCAATTCATTCTATGCATTTGATATTATTGATTTGTGTGAAGAGAATTTGGAGACAAGGGTTTCAAAAGTTTCAACTTGGAGAATTGGGAACTCTTCATAGTTTTCAGCAGTTTGAATTGGTGTAATATCCAGTGAATTGTGCAAATGGCGATGGCTTTACTCAGAGGCCATGATTGGGTTTATTGGTGATGAAATATTAAGGGTTTGTGCATATGCTTGATGCTTATTCATTGCAGGTTTGTGGATTATCATTGGCAGCCATTATTAATCAGTTTTCAAGCATTTATGAGCATATTTGTGAAGTTTATTCAAGGGTTTCGAGAATATTAATGGAAAATTGAAAGATACAAGGGTTTAAGTGCAGATTTTTAAAGGGTGGTTCCAGAATCGTTTGTGGCAGCCATTGCAACTATTACCAGCATTGAATATTCATTACCAGTTGTTATCTACAGGTTCATACTTTGCTGCCATACATTCCCAGATTTTATAATAAAAACTTGAGGACCTCCGGGTATGAATGGTTAATGAAAAGGATTGTAAATATTTATATATTATGCTCAATAAGAATCATTGCAGCTCTATTTCATTTCTTGGATATTTTATATTTGCAATGTTATTATATCTTCTCTGGCAAAAGGTTTATTTTTTATTGTTGATGTTTGGTAGCTTTAGTCGGATAAACCTATGAGACAATAATATTGTAGATATATATATACACATTTATTATATATGAGATATAATTTATATATATATTCATTATATGAGATATAAATTAATATATATCTAAAGTATTATTGTGTTAGAGAAATTAATAGAATAAGGCTATAAAAATACTATATATATTGTTATTGTTGATTGGTTACTGAGAGGGGGGGGGGGGGGGTGAATCAGTAAGAACTATTTTCTACTGTAATTCAAATCTTGTTCTGTACTTCTTGTGATCTAAGCAAAGGAAAAATAAACATTCATAACTGTAAAAGAAGTACACAGATCAACACAAGATTTATACGTGGAAACCCTCGGTTAGAAGGAAAAAAACCACGGTGAGATAGAGCTCACACTTCACTACTGCAGAATGAAGGTGCCCTGTTAGGAGCTTACAAAGCACTGGTTAAGGTGCTACCCGGTTAAGGGATTTTACAAAAGATTGGTTAAAATCTGAACCCTGTTAAGAGCTGCCTGGTTACAGGACTTTGAACATCAACAAAGATGTTACCCTGTTAGGGGATTTTACAACGAACCGATTAGGTCCACCTTGATAGAGGGATTTCAATTTGCTTTCACACCTTATAAAAGAAATGATCTTATGTGACACTGATTGTCTGATTAGATCATACCTGTTGATCTCTCTCGGTTTGCCTGGTTGTTGAATCTTTTCTGCCTCTATGCCTTTCACCTTTGGTGACTATGATTTCTACGCAGATGTCTCTTCATTGCTCTGACTCCTCAACAATTCTCAACAACCTTCAACAACCTTATTCTTGCGTCCTATGACCTGTATTTATATAAGAGTTCACCGTAATGAAACCCTTAACTCATAGAACCACTAGGTTGTAAACTTAGCGATAGATTATGCAACAAACAGAAAAGTATGCGTTATGATCTGGAGTTTACCTTGCAAAACATCTTTAGAAATAAAGCTAACTTTAGTTAAAAAGCTAACTCCACTTCTGAGTGGTGGATGTCCTGTATAATCCGGTTTTAACTCAAACTGCTCCGCAGAATCCGGTGTGGATCTTTAGGCAGTTTAGACCGGTGTAACCTTTATTCCCGGTTCAACTTTGTATGCACTTTGAGACCGGTACTGTATACTTAGATCGGTCTACTGGTGTATTCCCTTTTCTTTAACTACCTTTTTTCTTCTAAGTAACGTGAGTGACCGGTGACCTTTTACCGGTGCATGGTGTTTTTGAATTTACACTAATGACAATCTTAAATTGCTAACAACCTTCCCCTTTGTCATTGGTGGAAAAACTATACACAAAACCATACTCACTTGTGACAATTCTTATCTGTAGAACACTTCCCCTGTCTGCACTTCCCTGTCTGGGTGCTTCGGTGGCTGTTCTTCTGTCGCTATTCTTCTTATCCACTTTGTTTCCTGCTCTTCTTCCCTCTTGCACATACTCTTCTTTTCTTTGTTTCCTGTTCTGCTCTTCTTCCCCTTTTTGCCTCCAAAAGACAAAGGGTGTTACATCTCTTCATATTTGAAGTTTCGTGAAGATGTCTTTGTATATTATTTTGGCAGATTGAAGGAATGGTGCCCATTGTCCGGTTATGAATTCTATGTTCTTTTTGGCTGCCTTAAGAGAAACAATGATGTTCTCCATATCTTCCACAGTCTTGTAATCCGGTTCATTTATCAGAGCTTCTATTGTTGTTGCAGTGTGCTGCATGGAGTCAAATGTTGGGCCTAAAAGTAGCTGAAATCCAACAATGTCCTGGATTCTCTTGTTTTCCTCTTCTGCAATCTTCCTTTTGACAAGAGCCAGACTTGTCATTTCTTTGCTAAAATGTGTTGCAGATTTATTCTTTATGTCGAACTGAGAGGACAAGGCTCTAATCTCATCTGAGGCCTTGTTGATTTCTCTGACAGATCTTGCAAGAATATATCAAAATTTGAAGTTCTGGCCATCAAACTTCCTGCCACTTGTAGCTGCTGTTGCAACACTCTCAGGTTGGTAGTCACATTAACCTTGATTTCTTCAACCTGTTTGTGAAGAATCTCCACTCTTTTCTTCTCATAGTGGTCAATTGCCACTGTTTGTGGATCAGTGAGATCGTCACCAATTGTCTGTGCTAGAACTTCTAGCTGATCGATGACTGGTTCATCTTCATCTATGTCAGCATCAAGAACGAAGTTGCACAGAATGTTCTTTACAGTGGTCAGGACCATGTCCTATTTTCTTTTGGTCAGCTCTTTTAGCTGCCTTGTTGACATCTTGTTGATGTCTACCACTGTATCGGTGACCTTACTCTTCTTAGTTTCCTTCTCGGCAAACGACAACTTTCTCTTAGATGAGGAGCTCGGTATGTCGGCTTGTTCCTATTGCCTTTGCTCTTGCTTCGATTGAACTTGCTTAGTGTGGACTGGAATTTCTTCCCCTAGTCCCTTATTCTTTTTAGCTTCTTGATGAGCTGTGTTTTCTTCTTTCGGTAGAACTTGCTTTGCATGTGGTTCTTCCTCAGTCTGAGCATCATCTTCCGGTTGCTCTTCAACCTCTATATTCTGTTCATGTTGATGTAGTGCATCTGGTTGCTCTTTAGTTGTATGAAGTTCACTCATTGGTACTTCAATTTCTACTTCTTGTTCAACATTTATTTGTTCACTAGCTGTGAACTCTTTTGTTTGAACTTTTTCCTTTCCGGTAGAAGATTCTTCACCAGGTGTGAATCTGATCGGTGGTGCTTGCATTTGTTCAGTTTGATCCTGAGGACCCAGTTTTTCCAATGCACTGAAATCATACTTTTTCCAAAAATCCAGGGTCTCTTCATAGACCTCTTTATCAAGTCCATTAATTATTTTGGCAACTCTGAGTTCGGGTTGCAAATCCATTGATGCCTCTTCTAATAGAAGCTTTATGCGGTCTTCACTTAGGCTTGGTCTAACTTGAGACAAGGTTTCTCTACTTATTCTTGTATTTATTCCTAGACCGGCTCTCCATTTGGCTTAAAGCCTAGAATTCAATTTCGGTGGAAACTTTGACCTGTAGTCCCTTGGAGTTCTATGATAGTCTAGAAATGTTTCCACTATTGCTATAATGACTGCCTCTTTATCCTCTCCTTCTAACACACTATACCACTTGGCAACATTGTCTACTATTCCAAAGTCCATTACTTCATCAACTATATCATTGACTGTCATAGGTTTAGTGTTACCTTTGCTCGGAGAGATGAGAACGGCAGGTCGTTTAGGCTCGTTGCTTTTGTCATTAGTGTGTCCACTATTATTGGTGCTTCAGCTCCAAGCATCCTTTCCCTTTACTGGTGTCCGGGACCGGTGGAACTGTTGTTCTTTGAGCTGCTTCTTGTTCTGCTTGTTGCTGGGTCTGAAGGAGTTTGGTCCACATTTCTACTTCTTCATTATGCACTTTCTCAACTTCTCCAATAAGAATGAGACCTATCCTTCTTTTTGTTGAGAAGGTTTGCTGATGAAGTTCGGCTTGTTTTGTGGCTTCTTCTAGAGTGAGGTGGTTTTGGACCTCTAGAAGAGCTCGTATCCTCAGCTCCTCTCTATCCTTTGAAGCCTTCCACCGATCTTCAATAATTTGTAGAAGATCTTTAGGTAGAGTTGTGTGAAGTCCACTAGGATGTAGATTGAATCTTTGAAGGCAGAACACTACAGCTTCTTCAATTTTTCTTCTGTCTTCATCATTGGCTAGTTGATATCTACCTCTAACAGAACCTAAACCACTAGATTCTTTTAGTCCGGCCACAAATTCATCAATTGTGGGCTTTCTTCTTCTTATCAGAGGAACTGTTTCCTTGGTCTTTGTCTCTTCTCGATCTTCCTCTTGAGTATTGGGTACCAGTTCTACTTTTTTCCTCCGAGCCTTGGGCTTCTCTGTTGCTGGTTTCTTCTTTGGTGTGGGGGCCCTCTTGGTGTAGACATTTTTGATCGGTGTCCTTTTAAGATTCTCTTGAATCTCGGTGAATGTACTGAACCAGTTTGCAGAGAGATCCAAATTTGCATCATTTAGGGCATCAACATATGCCTTAGCAGTCTTGGCAGTGATCTCATACCCTAGCTCAGGAGCATATACTTCTCTTGGTTCCACTGCTTGAATGATGCAGTTATCGGTGGTAACCAGAAAGCATACATCATCCTTGTACATGTCAACAATAGTTGACGACACCCTCTCTCTTGTGTGCATTTTTAATTGAAATGCCTCAAATGTTCAGTCATCACACTTCCTAACTAGTTTCCCAATTTATTGGCCATCTCGCTTATTTGATGCATAACTGGTCTATCGGTCTTCCATACAACCTTTCTGATTCTCGGGAAGAAGTTATAGTAGAAGTAGAGACATACCAGAAGAGTCCCTTACTTCATTGATTTCTTCCTCACGACTCCGAGCTTCTTCATATTTTCAAATATTTGGCTTTGGAGCATTGCATAGATGTCGTATTGGGCATTATTGTGCATTATCCGGTGTGCGGCGTGAATTGCTCCACTCGGTATGCTGTTTAAATTGCTTGACTGATAAACCTTGTAGCTAAGTACAACAAACGCAAACCGGACTCCATCATCCTCAATGTCGTTCATGGTCATAAGTCGACCATCAGGTCTTGACTTAGTTAATTTATTGATGACGGTATTGGCGATGGTCCTTAGGGTTAGCTCTTCCCCTTGGTTGCTATATCCGATCACTCTATGCATATCGTCCTTGGTGATCGGATTGCATGCACCTTTTGTGAGCCAGAAACCTGGTTCGTGAAGACGACTGAGAACTAGTCGAATTAGATCTTCCTGGAAGACGGTCGGGTAGCATACTCCGTTGATAAGTCCAGATGATATTAGCTTAGCATACTTATCAGGAAGTTTCCCTTTTTCACACAGTGACAGGTACTCTCGTTGAATATATGTTTCACCCAATTCTTCCTGTTTGGCGTGAATGAACGTCGTGACGTCTTCGATTAAGAAGACTCCTTTTGGTACAGATGAGAGTGCACCAGCCATGTCGTTCTCTCTGTTCTGAGTTGGCAATATGTTGTATGTTGGCCTGTTCGCCTGATCCCCTTCGATCAACTTTACGGTAGAGGATGGTGATGCCATTGCGAACAGTTGATTAACAGATAGAAGCTTTGATCGGTCTAACAGATTATCACTCATGATGATCAAAGTGCAAGAATATTACTCATAAAAGTTCGTTAATCTCAATGAAAGCAAAGTAAAAATGATGAGTAATTCTTCCTCCTTTTATAGGGTTAGGTCATAACGGTAATTACCAAACGGTAACTATTTGTTAAACGACTACAGTAATAAATGCCTTACCTAACCTTCCTTTCCGTTTTTGCCAACCGGTGATCTGGCTTCTTTTTTTTCGGTTTGGCAAACCCCGGTTGATCACTTCTTACCTGTCCGGTTGTTCTTGTAGACTAAGTGAGTCCGATTCTCACTAGTCTTACTAGGAACGGTAGTTGGTCTACCGGTTCCCTCTAGGCCTTTACGACTCAGTTTGCTGAAGAGATATCATCATCTGCAGATGATGATCTTTCCTCTGTCTTTTCCTTAGTGGAGCCTTTTGATTCCTTTATGAACCAAATCTGTCTTACTGTTTTCTCAGTCTTCTCTTCCTTGTTGATCTTCTCTACTGGTTTGGCCAGTTCTTTCTTCTTATAGGATGGCCGGTTCCTGCAATTTTTGGCTAAGTGTCCAACATTGTTGCAGTGATAGCAGACTATCTCGGTTGCCTTCTATGGGTTCACCCTTCTTGTTCGGGATGATTTGCTCCGAGAGTCATTGTGACTGTGCATTCCACAGTTTGTATAGTTGGCTGTGCTTCGGTTCTTGTTTTTCTTGGTGAATACTGGTCTTGGGGATTTAAATGCCATTGTCTTCGATCTGCATTCTTCAGCCTTGTGTCCAAACTTGTTGCATGCATAACAGTAGCCCTTGAAGCTTCCCCTGCTTCCACTAGACACCAATGTGGGGCTGGACCAGCATTCATTGGTCTTGTGGCCATATTTGCAACAGTTCTTGCAGTAATTGTTGTTGGGCCTTATTGGTGCATTTCTGCAATCATTTGTTTTATGACCCAGTTTCCCACAATGATTGCAAGATGTGTTAAAGGTCTTCTTACCTTTTTGTGCCAGTGACTTCTTCTTTTCTTTCTTGCTTGTCTTGGTTCCAGAAGATTCACCATTCTCTTTGGTGACTTCACCGGTGAATCCAAGACTGGTTTGATCTTTATGCTTTTTTTGAGCTTTAAGTTGGTCATCAAGCTTGACCTAGCTCTCATTGTATTTTCTCAAGGTTTCATTTCTTTCTTCAAGCTCTTTCATTTGCTCCTTTAGTTGATATAACTCCAGTGCCAGTCTTTTGCATGCCTCATCTCTGTCATGCCGACCCTTTGGCATGTTGGCGTTTTCTTGGGTGACAATCTACATGTCCTCTTGAAGTTGTAGAATGATAAGTTCATTCACCCCTACAGCTTCCACTGCCCGGTCTCTTGCTTTCTCAGAGGCGGTAAGAGACTTGACTACTGTGTTACTTTCATCTCCAGCTTTTCTCTTTTTCTCAATCAGCTTAGTCATCCTCAGGGTATTGTCCTCTTGTTCCCTCTTGAGATTGGAGATTTGATCTGTCAGGATATGATTCTTTTCCATGAGTTTAGATACTGCCTCCTCGACTTCATCTGATCCACTCTGTCCAGAGAGTTCATTAATGGTTTTGTTGCTCTTGTTCAGCTGTATAGCCAGTTCCTTTCTCTTGGCTAGAGATCTTCTTAGTCTGCTCTCCAGAGAGGCTATAATGTCATTAGCTTCCTCTAGCTGTTTCTAATACGGGTATCCCTCCATGATTTTTTTCTCAAGCGGTTAAGCTTTATATAACAGAGATCCAGGCTCTGATACCAATTGTTATTGCTGACTGGTTATTGAGAGGGGGGCTGAATCAGTAAGAACTATTTTCTACTGTAATTCAAATCTTGTTATGTGCTTCTTGTGATCTAAGCAAAGGAAAAACAAACATTCATAACTGTAAAAGTACACAGATCAACACAAGATTTATATGTGGAGACCCTTGGTTAGAAGGAAAAAAATCACGGCGAGACAGAGCTCACAACTTCACTACTGCAGAATGAAGGCGCTCTGTTAGGAGCTTACAAAGCACTGGTTAAGGTGCTACCCGGTTAAGGGATTTTACAAAAGATCGGTTAAGATCTGAACCTTGTGAAGAGCTGCCTGGTTACAAGACTTTGAACATCAACAAAGATGTTACCCTATTAGGGGATTTTACAACGAACCGATTAGGTCCACCTTGATAGAGGGATTTCAATTTGTTTTCGCATCTTATAAAAACAATGATCTTATGTGACACTGATTGTCTGATTAGATCATACCTGTTGATCTCTCTCGGTTTGCCTGGCTATTGAATCTTTTCTGCCTCTATGCCTTTCACCTCTGGTGACTGTGATTTCTACGTAGATGTCTCTTCACTTCTTTGACTCCTCAACAATTTTCAACAACCTTCAACAACCTTATTCTTGCATCTTATGACCTGTATTTATATAAGAGTTCATTGTAATGAAACCCTTAACTCATAGAACCGCCAGGCTGTAAACTTAGCGATAGATCATGCAACAAACAGAAAGGTATGCGTTATGATCTGGAGTTTACCTTGCAAAACATCTTTAGAAATAAAGCTAACTTCAGTTAAAAAGCTAACTCCACTTCTGAGCGGTGGATGTCTCGTATAATCCGGTTTTAACTCAAATTGCTCCACAGAATCCGGTGCGGATCTTTAGGCAGTTTAGACTGGTGTAACCTTTATTCCCGGTTCAACTTTGTATGCACTTTGAGACCGATACTGTATACTTAGATTGGTCTACCGGTGTATTCCCTTTTCTTTAACTACCGGTGTCTTCTAAGTAACGTGAGTGACCAGTAACCTTTTACCGATGCATGGTGTTTGTGAATTTACACTAATGACAATCTTAAATTGCTAACATATATATATGTCATGATATTAATTAAAAGAGTATGTGTTAATGAAGGGACATGTCCCATGAAGGGACATGTCTATCCATGTCTGATCCACAATATAAATAAGAGAGAGATTGCTGCCTTTGAAAAACACATACAATAAGGAGTGCTATTACATTTGCAGCGATTCTCACAAAATCAACATGGTATTAGAGCCAGGGTGCAAATGTAAGAGAGTAGTTTGTTTGGTGATTGTGTGACTGTCTCAGAAAATCCAGTCTCAGTACGGGGACAATATTTCACAAATACACCGTTGGATTTTGCTGCATTTTAGATATGTTGGTGATAAACAAATTTTGAAGAATCTCACCAGAGTGATTGGCAAGAAAGTGTGAGATTTAAATGTTATGACCAACTGTGTACAGGTCTATGTGAAATCCAGTGAGTGAAGTTGTGTTGCAGACTTTTTGTCCACACCAAGTGCAAAGAATAAGGTCAAGTGAATTGTAGCATATTTGTTAAGAAGCAAACTTCAACGATTATATATTGGAAACTATTTCATTCTTGAAGCAGATTTCATTAAAGAGACATATTAATTTGTTATGATCGTGGTCAAGCATTAACAAAGAAGCACGTATTCAAAGAAGGGTGTCTCTTTCTAGAAAGCAAACTTTAATCATAGAGTGTCACCTCGCTTGGAGCAATCAAGTCATTTCACAAGAAGACATAAGCATTCTTCAACGATATAAGAGTGGGAATTTTACATTGTGGGGAGAATAATAACCAATGTTACATTCCCATTTGAACCATCCTTAGTGGGGAGATGATTTAGTGGGGAGATGATTCAAATAATCTGAGAAGGTGTTTTTGGATTTGATGTATATGGACCTTCATTGAAGTAACTTGTGTTAAGCATATTGATGCGCAGATAAGTATTTATTATCCTTGAGTATTACTTTATCTATTTGTATTTCTATACGTACTATAAGAGCTATTTGCCTTGATCTTTTCCAGGGATGCTCTTGCAGGAAAAAGAAGATTGATATCAGACTTAGAGGGAGTTTGACTCTTGTGAGGTAACTTTGGACGAGGAGATCAAAAGATTGAAATCAGATTCAGAGGGAGCCTAACAAGGTTATCTTAAGCAATCTTGGATGAAAAGATCAACAAATTGATATCTGCTCAATGAGTTCTCTGTGAGAGAAGTTCGAGGTGAATCCCTTGTTTCCACCCTCTGCGTTGAGGCATGGTGGATATCATGTTTTAATGGGCCTGCCCCCTGTGTACATCACGAGGAAGTGAGGACTTCCAAATGATTATCACTTGTATTTGTTAAAGTTATTGAAAGGTGACGGTCTTACAATAACTTGATCTTCTATCATGATGGACATCTTATGATGGCCGAAACAAATCATGATAGATGATATCTTGCATGGTGGATTGAGTTCCTTAAACAAGCCGTGATCTTCTATTGTGATAGACATCTTATGATGGCTGAAATAGATCATGATAGATGATAGGAATGTTCCTATGGTAAGTGCACATTACCTATGGACATTTGTTGAGTACTTGGTGGACATCATGAGACTTGATGTTGGTAGGCCATTACTCTGAGCATTTGGTGAATATCACGCGACTTGATATTTTGCAGGCCAATGCTCCCGATATCATGAGATGATATCTTTATAAACTTTTGAGTGCTTGGTGGACATCATGAGACTTGATGGTGGTAGGCTATTACTCTGAGCACTTGGTGAATATCATGCGACTTGATATTCTACAGGCCAATGCTCCCGATATCATGAGATGATATCTTTATAAACTTTTGAGTACTAGGTGGACATCATGAGACTTGATGTTGGTAGGCCATTATTTTGAGTACATGGTGAATATCACATGACTTGATATTCTGTGGCCATTAGTCCTAATATCATGAGATGATATCTCTATAAACTTGATATTACATTGAGGTAATATCTAACCATGTGTTTATCCTCCCTAGCTAAGAGGGAGTGTTGATGTTTGGTAGCTTCAGTTGGATAAACCTATGAGACAATACTATTGTAGATATATATATACATATATATATATATTTAATATATATGAGATATAATTTATATATATATTCATTATATATGAGATATAAATTTATATATATCTAAAGTATTATTGTGTTAGAGAAATTAATATAATAAGGCTATATATATATATATATATATATATATATGTCATTATATTAATTAAAAGAGTATGTGTTAATGAATAGACATGTCCCATGAAGGGACATGCCTATCCATGTCTCATCCACAATATAAATAAGAGAGATTGCTGCCTTTGAAAAACACATACAATAAGGAGTGCTATTACATTTGCAGCGATCCTCACAAAATCAACATTTATTTTAAAATTACAAGGCAAAACCAAACATTCAAAAACACAAACATTTGCAAGTTGGAGGTTGGATAACTTGTAGGGGGTTATTATAGAGCCAAGGATTAAGGGCTACCCATTTTGCCAAATTCACTTGGGAGTTGAACTTGGACTTATCCCTTATGGTGTCAAGCCAATGCATTCAACAGGATTTGATCCGTGGTGGGCTCATTGTGGGCCGAACAACTTCACTAGTAGATCAACGACCATTTGACATTGTGAACATTGGCTTAAACCATATAAAAAATTACAAGAGTAAGGCATTCATTACTAACCATCCTAAATTCTCCTCAAGTCAATTGCCACAAGGGTTTCCATTTAAGGATGAAAATTTAAAGCAGCACGAGATCAGTTTTTCATATGATAAAAGCTATATGTATCATGCTTCTCTCTTTTTATTTTATTTTGATTAGAGTCATCAGCATTGCAATCATAAAAGGAAGTCATTCTTAAGCTAGTTTCCAACAAAAAGTGTCAATTCTTATAATCACCATCTTCCAATCCTGAAAATACTTAAACACTATTTTGGACATTCTGGAATGTAGTGATTTCTTCTATAGCAAAATTCTCAGACATTATAATAGGTTTTTCCTCCACTTGGACTATGCATGTAACAAATTTGAACCATAGTTTCTTTTCTGCATGATGGAGCTTTAGTGTGCTACCTTTACTGTCTCAATTTTATTTATGACTTTCAAATCCTCTGGAAGAGTAAAGCTCTTACCCCTGGTAAGTTTTTGGTAATTTTGAGTTCTTTGGATATTCATCAGCAGGGATTGACCAATATTTTTATTCTGCTTTTAAATTCCTAAATGGTAGTCTTGACATGAAAATCGTACTCAGTCCTCATTGAGAAATATTTGAAATCATTGAAATGAATGGAAATGCAATAGAACATGTTGGACTTGAATGGAAATGGTTATGATCAAATATTGCTGGTAGGAGCTCACGGAAATTTTAATTAATCAATGGCTAAAGGCAATATTTGATGCGATTTGAAATTTCCACCTGTATTATTCACCTCTTTCGCTCTACAATACATGGAAAATAAACTGTTATGGTACAAAGTTTATTGAATTTAGCTTTTTTGACTTAAAAACATTTCTTCCTATACGTCAAGTCTATTCATAACCTATACTTATATAGTTCATCCAATGTGAGATTTAGACAAAACACATTTGAAAACACCACATGCCAATGCGAGATCACATGATGTTAGTTAATGACATGTTGCAATTTGAAAGAGCATGAAAGCTAATGTTCATAACAGATATATAGTATAAAATTAACATGATTGGTATCAGTTGAGTCAGCAATTCAATGTATGGAAAGTTTATGCCAATTAAAAACCTTTTTCAAGTGGCCATTGGTCTACTGGTGAATATGTTTCGTTTAAAAAGAGCTTACCAAAGATTGATTCTTGCTGAGTGCAAAGGCCTGACACTATAAGGGATCGGGCTGGATTTTAGAACCACATGACTTTGGCAGAATGGATATCCCACAGATCTTGGAACTAAGATCAAAGAGGTCGATAATTTGTGCACCCTGTTGGGAGTATTCTTAAATTTCTGAGGTTTTTGTCCAAACGTTGGTTTAGTCCTCTGGTCTGTGAAGTTGTCCTAGGTACAGGTGCCGGAATTTCTTCAAAAAATTGTCATAAGCCTATTTCAAAATCCTTACCCTAGGTCTTGTCCTTGAAGAATTTCGAATTCATGTCAAAAACCCCAAAATGTTTGCCATTTTCAAAATAAATCCTAAGTCAATTACTTCATTTCTTTTTGAGCGTTACTTTTTAAGTCACTTAGGTCCATTAAAGAGCACATGCGTTTATTTTTACGCGGGGGTTATATTTCTTCCTAAGTCTAGAAACCCGGTGGTATAAATATTTTTTCTTATGACCTAATTACCTTGTATTCTAATGTTTCAAGTTTCATCCAACCGTGAATCTTCAAAGAAGATCTAACGGCGGTCGCGTGTTCGCATGAAGTATTTCCAAGCCATGCGAACATGCGAAATAACCGTTGATTTTATAACAAAGCCTGATGCGGAAACAAGGTGGGACCACTGACAAGTATCTCACAAGTGGCGGCCTTCTATTTGCCAAGAACAGTAGGGCCGGTAACAGAAGAATCTCCAAGGGTTTAAAGCATTAAATGCAAGATCGGACAGCTGTCGTATAATCGCATGGGATCTTTTAAGCCTATGCGATCATGCGACAGGCCGTTGATCTTGCATTGAATCAAGTGCGATTCTCCGGTGAAACCTTTGACAGATGTGCATAAATAATGTTTTCTCATTGGTTAGTGTCAGCAGATACCGGTGTTCGGAAAGAAAGAAAGTACTTGACATTCTGCCAGGGGTTGCAAGCGTGGAATTTCTTTATTGACAAAGGCGAGGTGGGACTGGCGATATAAAAGAAGACAGTGACGGTGAATGCTAACGGCTTTTCGCATGTTCGCATAAGCTTCTTTTAAGCTATGCGATCATGCGAATAGCATTTTATGTTAACGGAGGAAGTTACAAGAGACCGCCAAAAACAAAAAGGTAACGTGACGGTTAGTCGCATGTTCGCGTGAGTGTTTTTTACGCCATGCGATCATGCGATAGGCCATTAGATCATCTGCTAATGAGGATCGACGGTTCTCTTTCAAACTGAAGATAAAATGGTGCAAAGTTGAGGCTTCCCGTTGAAGAAGTGACAGTTCGCTCTTCCGGAGGAGTAATTGTTTCAATCGTGCTAAATTAATTGTTGACAGGACTACTTTAGTGGCTCATATATCAGAATTTCGCGCACTTTTAGAAGCACAAAGAGATCAAAAATTTGCAGAGACTCAGGCGTGAAGAATTCTGAGGTTTGGCTGCTATTCCCGGGTGGTTTCTGAGAAAAAAGGTTGGTGAAATTCTTGTGCGATTTGCTTCCTTACTAAAAGAATCACAGTTCTGTATTTTGTCTATCTTGCAAAAGTTTCTTTTAAAGATAAACCTTAAAATGGCCCCAAGGAAAGAATTGTCGGGTAAAATAGAGTATAGTGAAAGAGGTTTGCACGAAGATTTATTGCAGTTACTTCCCGGCTCTTCCACTACCCCGCTGAAAAACAAGAGTTTGATTCCCAAAGATCCTAGGGTAAAAATAGCAGAAGGTTTATATGACACGGCAAGTTTTATTAGAAAGGCCAAAATTGGTACTATCAACGCAAGAGGTGACTCTGATACCACAGGACTGGAATTATTCAAAGTAGGTTTTAGTCAGAGAAATGCCCCTCACCCTGCAAGCAATATATGACAGTCTGACCTAGGAAAACTTGTCGTGCCTGGTGTCTTTTTAGATGTAGATTTGATGACCCAGGTTGCAAAGAATTATGATCCAATCACTAAAGAAATTAGGGATGCAAAGGGAGTGTTATTGTTTAAAGTTTCTGCTGAAGAAATCAGGAAGGTGTTCGGGTTAAGTGAACCCTCAGAAAGTTTGGAGAGCATTAACTTTGAAGAACTAAGGCAAGTGTATAATGCACAAAGGAACTATTTTAGAGGCAAGTTGTTGAAGGATTTCTGCACCAAAATTGGAAAAATGGTTGTTGTGGGGCAGAACACTCCGGAGCTTTTTAAAATAGAATATTTTGATATCAGAGCTAGGGGTGCATATTGGTCATTATGTCAGGTTTTTGGAGAGGATGTTAGTGAAAGGATGCCAATACACTTGATGTGCATGATGATCCAAATTTTACATGCACACGTGTCTATCACTTTTGATTTTGCTCCTTTTATTGCTGAATTAATCCATAATGGATTAGTAAAGATTCAAAAGAATGAAGGTGACAGGCACTTTTGCTGGTACTCTTTCATAATGTACATGTTTCTGTTCAAAGGAGCAAGCTATTTTGAACAAGAAATGGAATTGGTGAGAAAGAAGGATGGTGAAGACATGCCAGTCCAACTATGGAGCCTCACAATGACCTGGGATAAGAAAGATCATAGTTTCATCAATTTTGATAAACGTTTTGCAGCTAGACTCAAGAAGCTGTTTGTCTTAGACAACCCAAGAATCCCAACAGTGTTGGCACAACTTGTTAGGCCAAACCAGTTTGCTAAGAACCTGAACATCGTACACAATTGGGGAGATGTTATTTTCTACAATGTATCAACTGTTATTAGGTTGTATGGTTTCAGGGGGACCTCTTTTATATTGCCCTATCAGGTACCCCTTAGGATTGGAATTGCAGAGTTCTTGAAGCAATTAGGAGATATTGAGGAGTGTGCCCTCACTGGGAAAGGCAAGGGAACTTTATTCCCAAATGTTACCATTGCCCATCAATTCATAATTACCAAGGGTGGATGGGTTTACATGGATAAAATTCTAGCTCCATACCATATGGCTACTGCAATTGCTAGAACAACAGATCCAGAAGGTTTCTATAATGAAATGTTTAAAAAGAGAGCCAAGTGTGCCATGATCAACCATATTTTTAATTTCCCTGAAGATATTATCAGGAATGTAGCAAAGATACAGGAACAAGAGGTTATGAAAGAAAAATGGTTGGTGTACAGGAAAACACTAGATTTTATCCGGCAATTTGATTTGGGATGGGATCCCCTGAAAAGCATAACTCCTATGGGGAAGAAAATAGACACTCTTATGAATTGTTTTCAGGATATTTTTTAGACCTTAAATGAGAAGAAGGAAAAGGTTATGAAGGATGATCCAGAAAAGGCTAGACAATTGTTGAGCAAGCCTGTGTTTGCAAAAGGGTTACCCCCGGGGAGGTATATGGTGCAAAAGAAGACTGGTTACAATGTGGTGATACCAGAACAGAGCCAACAAAAGCAGATGGATAAAAGGGATATCCCATTAACCTCACAACAGGTTGGAAAACAAAAGGAGATTGTGGAGATCCCCGATTCTCCTCGTCCTCAGACTTCTGAGGATATAATTGATTCTCCACCCCCATCAAAAAGGCAAAGATTGGAAGAGAGACCTGCTCATGTGGAAAAGGAGTACTCCCCATCACAGTCTCCTATAAGAATTTTTGATGACCAAGAGATTGCAGAACAAGTACAGCAAGTAGATGCTCTAGGTCAAATTTTTATGACTTATGAAGAAGTAAATGAGGGAGTGCCAGAGCTACCAGAAGAACCTAAGTTGGATTTAACAGCAGGGGAGTTAGCAGGTACTGAACTGGACCCTGTAATCAAGCAAGCTTGTGAAGAATTTTTGGTTGATGACACTTTTGTTAAAACTAGGGCCTTTATGCAATTTCTTTGGAAATTAAACATCAAACAATTTCAAGAAATCTGTGAGAAGAGACATGAAGAGAATCCGGAGAAGGATTTACAAGTCATAGAGGAAGAAGTGAAAACAGAGATGACTGCAAAGTTTAAACAAATCACTCCAGAACAGGGAAGAGATATGGTAAAGATGTCAGGAGTACTGATCCTCCCAAAATGGGATATAGCTGATGCAGTAGTGTTTGATGCAGTCAGAAAACAAACCACTCCTCTCCATAGAACTCTAGAGGAAGCAGAACAAGCTGTTAAGGGAGTCACTTTCAGTGATAATCATCAAGCGTTGGTAATGTGGTCTTTGAGAAAGAATGAAAGTGATAAAGGAAAGCAAATTGTCAAAGATAACCTCTCAGGGAGTTTAATTGTAAGAAGAGTTACTGATACTTCTTTGGTGGAAGCATCAGGTATGGTAATGGCCACGGCACAATTAACAACAAAGGTGGCAAAAAAGGAAGCTAAAGAGAAGGAAGAGCTCACTGCAAAACTGGAAACAGTTTTGAAGGTTTATGGTGAGATGAAACAGGGGATTCTTGAGAGAGATATTCTGATTGCAGATTTAAGAAAGAAATTGGGAGAACAGAGCCCAATACAATTATCAGAGCAAATTCAGATAGCTTCCTCCTCTGCAAGGCCTTCCTCATCAAGCCCTATTATTGAACTTCCCCCTTCCCCTTTTCCTCCTTCCATAGATGAAGAGGATATTGATCAAAAAGTAAAGGATAGGTTAGGTGAGAAGATAAAAGATGTTGTGTCACATTTTGTTACAAAGGTGAGGCCTAAAGAAATATACAAATCTGCAAAACAATTGGCAGATGTCTTAGCAATTTTTCAGAAAGAGGTGGCTACTGTGGACAAAATTTTGGAAAGATGGACTGCAAGAAAAGATAATCTGAGGTCATGGTTTGATCAAAATAAGGATAAGTGTGTTGTAAATATTGAGCTAGCAAGTACTTACAGGGTTATCAAGGATCTTTTTGACTTTGAGGTAAATAGGGAGAGTATAAGAAGAAGGTCAGAGATCTTAAGGACAAGATATTTCCAGGATGATTTCCAAATTTTCCTTGGTCTTATTAAGGCAGATGGGGTAATCAAGGATAAAGGTCAATGGATGGAGCAAATAGATACACAAGTACTGACTAAAGTAAATGCCATTCTATGTACAGATGATAATACCCCATTCGTACACTTTATTGAACTCCTTCAGGATGCTAGGTTATACTTTGCTAATGTGAGAATAGAGGTTCATCGGTTGGTTGCTGAGTGGGAAAAGTTGTCCCCAAAGAAAGACGAGGTCCTTGCCTTTCATTGGCCAAGTGAAGAAACCTACATGATTTGGGAATCCACATATCTATCATAAGATTCAGAAGAAAGGGCAATCAAGTGAAGAAGCGGCAGGTGCTAGTACTCCCAACCTTTGAAGATCAAGGTAAAAAGGGACAAAGATGTCAAGCAAGTTATCATAGACACGAATGTGACACCTGGCCAAATTTGAATTACGTATGGAACTTGATACAGAATTGGAGGAAGAGTGGTTTCAAACAGAGGATGATGTAAATTAGTCGGATGGCGGTCATCATTCATGCAACAAATTTAGCAACTGCTCTGAAATATCTTTAGACAAAGATGCCACCTACGGGATTGTTGGAAATAGATATTTGTAATCTGTTGTTGCAAACAACTTTCTCTGTTTGTAATCTTGTTTTTAGTGCAAGATCTTTTAACAGCCATCTGAAGCTTGTTGCATCCTTTCGAGGATTCCAAGATGGCTGATTGGTAAGTAGTAAGTCTTTGTTCATTTCAAGAGAGGTTGAAAAATATACTGTAGAGGCTTGGCTCCATTGTTGAAATCTTAGAATATTTTATCAGATTTTGAAATGTATTGATACAGTGAAATTTTATTGGAATACAATAGAATTCCCTTGCATGATTTCAATTGTCTTCTTGTTTGAATTATGTGGCTTTTGTATATTGAATCTATAAGGTGGTTTTGATATACCATTTACAAGGTATCTATGATTTTAATCTGTAGCTCCTTTCAAGGAAAGGGTAATGTCTTTAGGTTAATCTCTGAGAGCTTAAGAATTTGGCAAGAATTTGATGATCAAATGTGTTTAAGAGAGGATGAATTGTAAGGCATTTCATCTGGGATTTGTTTGTGTTTCATTTAGAAGATTTCTGTAAGTATACGTTTCACTGTTTGACTCTATACCCGAAGATAAGGCACTGGTCTATCCTCGATTTTGCAGAGATCTCACCCTCAACAAAACTTAAATAATAATTTACTTTCGTGTATGTTTGAACGACTGAGAAGATAAAGTTTGTATCAAGGATATAAACTAGTGTTGTGATCCTTTCAAGAAGTAGATCTGACATGGGTTAACTTGCCCGAGTTCAAAGCTCGAAAAGGAGTTTATCCTTGTCACACTTGCCATTTTTCTGCAATGAGTGTTTACTTCCGTTAATATCATTGTGAAGCATTGAGTCTGAAGATAGGTACACCCGCCTGGGTCTGTGGAGCCCGAAGTAGAAGAAGGACTTGGTCCTTATCAATTAGCCTTTTCCCTGTAAGAATCTGGAGTTGAGAACCCGAGAGTCAAGTTTGAAAACTATATTGGCGATTCTACATGAAAAAGAGCTAACACACCCAATACCAACAGGTGCAACAAAGGTTTGGGATGTTTATCCCCCCGTCAGAAAAAGTCACTTTTACCGTTATTTTCAGTGGAGGTATTTTAATGCTATCGCACAACCATGTGGATAGAGATTTACAGGTTTCCTTCTAATTTTAATGCTTGTTCCTTTTAATCTAAGTTACCGATTTGGGTGCGGATGCCGATGCGGGTACGAGAATTGGGTGGGCGGATGCGTGAATATTTTGTTTGGAGGTTTTGGATGAGTTTGGGTGCGTTTATATATATATACATACAAAAAATAATATACAGAATTAAACCATTTGATAGTATGATACTTCTTCATTGATCAAGATAAATATTAAATGCCAATTGATAGTTCACAAATATTGAAATAAGCCATATCATATACGTGAGAATGGGATTTTTTTGGAAACGGGCCCATCTCAATGAGACTAATGAATCTCTCATTAGATTTCAGAGTTGGCTATTATTATTATTAATATTGTGTTTGTAAGGAAACTCAGGTGCGGAAACAGCTTCCTACGCTAATCTCTATAGGAGAGTATTGTGCAAATTCTTTTAAATCCTTACAATTTCAGATTCGTTAACTACTTTAACAAAGATATTGCAACCACATACCATACATACAGAAAAATAGAGAATGACACAATGATATACCCTGGGGAAACCTTTCGGTAAAAACCCCAGCACTCCAAAACCTGCACAATGTATTGATCAAAACTATTACAGCTTACAATACACTTGCAATGCAAGTTCTTTCAGAAGATTTCTAAAACCTTGAAGACAAATCACGGCAGCATAAAACGTTCCAACAATACACTCGCATCATATCTCTTCGCAACCCTAAAAAAGCTTATATCATGCGCTTCACTTTTTAGGGCTACTCCCAAAGATAACCGTATTAGGGTTTTACCATTCTCCGAGAAATTTTTTTTTGGGGCGATGCCCCGAACCCCACGATTGGGGAAGAGTGTACAGTACTCAAATTTATCAGTTGCCACATGTCTTCACCTGTCATTGAATCTTCCTGACATAGCTCTTACGTGTCATAGGAATCCGTCATAACCGTTTTAGCCATGATCTCCTTACACACAATTCAAGATGCTGACACATCAACATTATTTGCAAGAAATACATTTTACAAAACAAATAATAAGAATAGGAATTATCCAAGGTTGAGACACCTTATTCCTAACAGTGTTGAGATTCATTCTAGCAAAAACGAACTACTCCAGCTCTTAAGAAGCACCTATATCTTTTTGGAGAGTTTTGCATTGTAAATCTTTGTTCTTGTTTAGCAACATTGAGATCTGGTTCATGAAGTGTCAAATGATTTCCTTGTCAGTTCTTCACGCAATTGTCCTCTTGGCCTTGTTTTTAATTACAAACATTCTGCCAAGACATCTTTTAGCACGTTTTAAGTTTTTTTTAAAAAAAAGTTGAAGTCACTTTTTAGTTTTTGGCATTTTTTACTGTTCTGGGCTCCCAGATGCGTCTAGATGCTCGAGGATGCCCACAGGGAGCATTACAGGTAATACTCCCTGTGGATGCGCTGGATGCACATCCATATGCATCCATAGGGAAAGCTGACGGCACAACCGGTCACGGTTGGTACACAACCGTTTGTACTCGACTTTATTGTCATTCCACTGAAATAGAAAGGCTATGACGCCATACTGGGTAGAGGATGGTTAGTAACAGCCAAAGCGAACCATAATTGGAAAAGGAATACCATTTCGATGGAGAGTGGAGGAATACCCTCCCTGTGAGCATCCACGACTGGTGTGACCAAACGTCACCGCCCAACCCAACTACCTTGTGAGGAGGTCACGACCGAAACGTCATGTCGTAACTGTCTAACCTCTCGGTCACTAACGACCGAGACTAACATACCACTTTATTAACATAATAACCCGTATATACAATTATCCCGACAACAACAATCATCAGAATTAACACCTGCTTCTGAACGCATACGAATCCGGATCCGGGGTCTCTAGGAGAACATCCGGTAACTAAGCTTTTAATAGATATATATTTTGATTCCATAAATAATGTGCATGTGTCTATAAATCATCATTTGATTGTTACATAGTTTGAAGCTAGTTCAACAGCAGGAGAGGACATAAATTGGGAAAATTTAAATTGGTTTAGATGGGATACTTTGTAATTAAATATTTAGTTAGAATCTTACATCTTCTGAATATAATAGGACTTAGTATTCTTACAGAATAGACAGGAAACTTATCTCCTGATTATCTTTTTTTTCCTCCCAACTATGAGATGTCTAAGCAAATTTTCCAGCAAGCACCTGTATTTGTTTCATATTTATAGATTGTTCTCAATTATCAAAGATCTGCTGTTGCAAAGTATTTAACAGAGGCTGTTTCTTGTGCCTCTTTGAAGCCAGAACTTTATCATCATCTTTACTTCTATTTACATGGTCAAGTTTACTATTGTTCCTTTTATTTATTGCAGCTTGCAGTGGAATGTGGTGATTCAGCAACAATTGTCAAGATAGACACTGATGAAGAATTTGAACTTGCAAGTCAATTGCAGGTAATTTCATGTTTTGTGTCTTTTATATATGGCATGCAGATCAAATTTGTCTTATAATCTTCTATATCTTGCAAGTTAGAATCACTTGGAAATGATTTGTTTTCAAATTCATTTATTTGTTTTACTTTTGCCTTAACTGTTGTTTTCAGATCCGTGGTCTTCCCACTGTGTTCTTTATCAGCCCAGATTGTAAGAAAGATGCAGTTCGAATTGAAGGCCTTCTTCCTAATGTAACAATGAAAAATATAATTGACAATGAAATGTGAACATAATGATGCTCAAGTTCAATACTTGATTTAGATACAATGTACATTGTGAGCATAATATGCTTTTTCATCCACATTATTTCTGCCATGTTTACTGAAAGTGAAGATAAGTCTACTACTTAGGTTCCATCTCCATGAATGCATTCAAGCATATGGATTCCTTTAAGTAGCGTATTTAGATTTTGTTTTATACAATTTCATGCAAAATATAAAAGAGCAATCAGATATGGGTTCATTTTTCGCCTAGAGATTGGAAACAAAACTTACACAGGATCCTCTTATTTTTTTCCTATAGTTTTGGAGTTGAGTTCCTGTTTGCTTGAGCATGACAATAGATCATATATGATAAAAAAATTGTTTAATAGCATTCTGTAGATCCTGGAATACTTCTTAATTTAGAGAACTGTCATATCAAGAAGGTTGCTAGGTGCATCCAGAAAGACTTCACAAAAGAGGTTTACAAATATTACAATGGCATTAGCTGGTTGACTTTTTTTTTGTTGGAAATCTGAGACCAGCTTTTCCTACCCAATTCGGAAGAGAGCATATATTATTGTGCTTCACAGACAGCACATTGAATATTCCATAAGCAATGAAAGCTTACCTTGAATTAATGTGCCTGTGATGTGCCTGTTCTACATATGACTTAACAATAAATAAGAATTGAACAATAAATTTTTTAATAATATTAAATATAAAATAAATAAAATAAATTTTTGTTAAATCAGAAAATAATAGTAAATAATATTAATTAATTAATAATAAGTGACTAAGGGAAAGTTGCAACCAAGGAAAGGTCGCGACCTTTTCCTCAGCCCCTCCTCCGCATACATATATGGGCAGCGACCAAGTCAGACCAGGATAATGGGAATCAACATTTTTACATGTCCAGTCAACAAAAAATGGACAATACAACCAACACTAAACGCAAACCTTCAGATTATTATGCCTCGTCAACATGGACTGAGGCGGGACAGTTTCAATTATGCATCGCATATATGTCTGAATCAGTACTGACATAAGGAACAACAAAGAGATATAATATTGAACCCATATTTCCCATTGCCCAGTCAGCACTATTATGGTAATGGATAAAAGCAACGGAACTTCAGACGATAACAATCCTTCATACATGGTTACAAAAACTGAAGGAATTGATAGAAGGAAACGATAATGTGATAGCATTACTGATTAAGTATACAAAACGACATATTAATAATAACTCAGCGACTTGATCAACATCCTTTAACTATCTCTAACCAATGATTAGATAAAACATGAGAATGATGGACATAATTGGGTTACGAAGGGCCTCAAGTTATAATAATAATGAAAAAATAAACAACGATCAATCATGGAAAGGTGTGAAGAATTGGTTTTGAAGATCAAGACGATGGTGCTGGATTCTAACAATACCAATGTATATATACCACGTCTGAAGTTTTCAATCAGGAAATGGAGGAAAGAGCGATCACTCTACGAGTAGTTGGGAACACACATATTCGTGTATCCTTGGGTATTGCAAATAAGAAGAGTATTACGGCCTCCATATCTCAGCTCACTAGAGACCACTGGAAGAACAAAACAGAGACTAGTGTGGTGTAGAATCTAGTATAGTTCGCATCCATATTGAAAACTGTATTGGGGCCATTGGATAATGACGAGATCTTGCAAATTCAATGACAGAGAATATAAACACAGCTGCTCCTCCATGTTCCGACTAGTATAAATAATCTACATCCCATATCAGACTTAAGAAATCATATAACTCATCGATGACTCGTCAGATGAGTTATTAAATAGGACATTGAGTTGACATCCACATGTTGGACCACTTAATATCATCGCCAGAAAAGGAGATGGAGTTGCTATAAAGATCAAGTCAATACATTGATGTTGATTCTCAAGTACTAGTTTGCAGTGATCTTCTATAATTGCAACAGCCATCCTCATGTCTATCCCACGCATTACATAACTGCCCATACGATGCTTGTCATTTCTGCCATGCACAGTGATCAAGTTCACTGTTAGGATAGATCGAGAAAGGGGTCATTACAGTTCCTATATCAAATAAGAAATTCATGCTGCAATGTCCATTTTTGATTGTTTTTTACATCTCACACTTCAAAGGAAGGAGAGAGCAGATAGCCAGATCAAATTCATAAGGATCCAAGCAGATTGTTAATCAATGAAGGATCAAGACATAAGACTGGTCTTCAATACACAGGCCAGCGAAAAATACCCAGGGGCCATTTTCTAAGACTAAGCTAAAATTGTTTGGTAAAACTACAGTGCCAGATCCTATACAATGTCCAAAACCTTGAACATATCAGTTTAGGCGGGAAGAAACTAGTTGCTAGGCCTTCTGGATGCTTTTCAAACCAATGGCTCAATGTGTTATAAAATCAAAAGCATTGCAGATTAAGAAGAGAAAAATGGCCCTTAAATACCGAAGATGTGTTTTTGCATGCAATAGTTTGTCTGATTAGAACCTGTCACATTGCTTGTCTCCTTGAACAATGTTAACAATGTATTTGGCCACCAAAATGTGGATCTCCACCCTCAAATCCACGATCTCCAGGCCTCTTTGCTTTCTGACCACAGTAGAAATATCCCATGGGACTAGGGGTGAACTTGTTGCCCCAGTAATCACAAGGGAAATCATGGGAAGGTGATCGTGTTGTTAGCTCTAGAATTTGTCAGGAGGTAAATGACCTAGTGATAGCATGTGGAACCTTATTTCCTCTATATTAATGGCTGTTTCACATTATCTTCTATTTACAAATTTACAAAACTTGAAAATTTTGCTTCTTTGGACCTTTTAAATGTAGATCCGAGTCAGTTTCCACTATAAGGATAGAATTAAAAACTGACACCATGATGACCTTCATGGTGTATGCCACTCGTCATAATTTTATGACTTAAGCTCCAAGTCCTTCCAAAAATAGAGGTGTTGAGGCAGGTGAGCCACACCTTAAATCTGCCTCGAAATGCATGTCACCGGGTTGGGAAAAAAACCAGTGATCCAGTCTGACTTGGATTGTTAACAGTGGGGAATGGCAATTGATTGCGATTTTTTTTACATTACTGTGAGTCTGTGACTATGCTTCAGATAAATTGGAGATGATATTCTTATTTCTTTATGAAACTATATTGATGATTTTCAACATCTTTTCATCCAGAGAAAAACATTACAAAGACTGTTGAATGAAGAACCATTCATAAACAATGATTCAGATTTAATATAAATTCCATAAATGAACTGATTTATAATTTCTGCTTTGCTTGATTTTGTCCTGAAAAAAGTTTTCATGACCCTGCATGAATCTGATATGGACGATGACAATATTCTTTCCTGCCAATGCTGTGTAGTGATTTGTGTTGACTGCTACCGTCTGTTCCACAATGTGTATTTAGTATATTCACCAATACTGTTTCATTTTACCCATGGTCAAATGGTTTTAATAAATATTAACAAGCAACCATATATTAGCGAAAATGACAAATACTACTATGTATGTGATATGGAATCCAATAATTGTACGGCATGTAATTCTGATCATTTGGAGCAGCACTGTTGGTAATTAATAATTACTTTTAAGGATTTAAAAAATCGCTTATTGCTGGTATGGAGTGGTTTCTATTCGTGGTCATTTTCTAGTTGATCTTTTTGATTTATTTCAAGAATTATAATCTCCACATATGGGTTGCTATATAACCTCAACATACCTTATATTGAGAGGCACACGTAGTCTGTGAGGTATAAATAACGATGATTATTAGAGTTGGTTCTCCATGATTTTGGGATTGGTAATATACCCTACAAGGCATCCTTTGTCCTAGATGTCACAACTGAGGGATATTTACATCTGCTAAATTCAGATTACTAGGGTTGGTTACATGATTCTTTTAACCACCACTTGCCCCTGGCCTCCTTTGTGGGGGTACAATACACTTGGGTTTGCATGTGGTAATTTATCCAATTTAAGAATTCAATATTTGCAATATCTTTTTTCAATGTGGATTCTTCAGGTTTTTTAGCCTGGTTCAAGCCCAGAGAGATCACTCACAGGGGGATCTCTTCCTAATAGCTTTATTGCCGACACTACTATTCAACCCCAAGGCATTATCACCCTGTTTAAACCCACAAGTGCAACACCCAAGGGAAGGTCCACAACCTGCAAACACATCTCAGTGAGGCCACACATCTTGTGAACATGCTAGCCCAGTGAAGGCACATAGCCTGGGAACTCAGAGGGGCAAAAAATGGCCACAACAAAAATGTTACAACTTGACCACTACACTATGCCCTTTTCGGCCAACATCTGCAGTATTAACATGTAACATGTCTTGCGGGGTTTTCAAATTGGTCCACTGCGCTAGCTCCAATGGTTCATCACTTAAGCTCATCCAATCTGACACTTGAGTTGCTTCTATATTGTGACCTGCATAAAAGCTACAAGTTTCTTGAGTATTGACTAAAGTAATACAACAGGTTTTACTATCGACATCAAGACACATACATACATGCATATAAGATGACTAGGATGCTACCATTGATAGTGCAGGGATCCGATCAGGCCTGGAATTGGATGGCTGTCCCTGCCTGCCAAACAGAAACTTAGAATGGTTTATATGTTTGAAGAGCTTTACATTTTATGTTGTAGGAAGTTTAGTGTTTTTAATTTTTTTTATATCTCTAAACTCTTCTTGCATTCTTAACCTAAATGTCCAGGGGACTAAAAAATGGTTAACATTCATAAATTTTCACATACAAAACAATAATAAAAATCTAAGAAAATTATATTCCTAAACAAAAATATTTTATGACTCCCTAGCAAAGTACCAAATAAGTGAATTACAAAAACTTATAATATAAACTGCCATAAGAGAAATTATATTAGGCAAGTTTTATTGAAGATCTACCTTACCAAGATAGTGGCATTGAATCCACTTGGTTGACAATTGTCATACATTGAACAATTTGGGTGGCATTTTACTCTGGTCCAACATTTTATTATGTCTGTTTGGGGTTTGAACCTGTGGTTTATTATGTCTGTTTGGGGTTTGAACCTGTGGCCTTTGTGGAAGTCAATGCTTTTACTATCGAGTACATCCTCTTCACTCTAAAAATCAGAGTTTTTAACAATAGATGTAAGAATAGACCATAGACCAAAAATTCACCCAAGTATTTGCCTAACTCATTAGTTATTTTTGCAGTCAATTAAATCATTCATTTACTTGCCTGGCCCAGTTTTGGAGAGTACTCCCAATTTTTTACTGAATTTTACCGTTTTCATGAATTTAAATGCTTTTTAAATTTATGGAGTCATTGAATCCCCAGTCGAAATTGTCACTTGAGATATTGCTTAGGCAAAGTTTTTAAATTATGTGACATAAAATGAAATTTTGAATAAATAGACCCATAGGGTGTCATGTCCCCTTTTAATTAAAATTGGATTTTGGTTAATATTAATCCATTTTATTCTTCCATGGGTTAATTGGGCAAGCGTGTGATCAAAATGTGACACACTTCTATAAACCATTACATTTGAGAAAAACCATAGAAGAAGAAATCTCAAGAAGCAGCTCATAGCTTCCTAGTTGAAGCAAGTTTAATCTTTCTCGTGATGCTCATCAAATTGACATAGAGGATTAGTGACTTGACTACTCCAAAATGGAAGATTTAAAGTTAGAGATGAAGTTAAAATGCAAGACTAACAAGCTAGAATGAGAGATTTAAACTAGAATGAATGAGATTTCTACTAGACCAATTTTAGGTGATTACATTTGCCTTTCTTTGAATAATGTGTGAGCGATTTAGGAACAACATTGAGGCAAAAAATGATGATGCCAAGGTAACTGATAGAGATTTGACTTCAAACCTAATTGAACAAAGATCGATAAGCAAGACGAGAGTATCCAGCTTGATATGAAGCGATGAGACTGAATGTATGTCCAAGGAGATTGAGATAGCTAATCATCTTAGAGACAATACCAGATTGATATGGGTCCCGATGAACCTAATATGCCCCAAGAGATCGGAAAGATGTCTGTTCGAGTGAATTGATATGAAGCGATGAAAACACTCTTTCAGAAAAGAGATGTGAAGAATCTCAATTTGATATGAAGCGATGAAGCTAAGATGCCTCGAACGATGATGTTTAGTCTCGATTGATTGAATCGATTTAAGATTTGGTTCAATTACTAGATTTGCAGATTAGGAGATTTGATTGAAGAAGATTATGCTATATTGTCATGCCCCTTTCGGGATCGAAATCAAAATGAGGTACTAGGGGCGAAAACTAGCCTTAGAAGTCCAAGAGAAGAAGGCGGAGGCGAGCGAGAAGTGATAGCATCAGCAGTCAACTGCGTTATAAGATTTGACTGTCACGAAGGATTTCGATTTCGATCTCAAAAATGAATCTAGGATGATGGAAATCAATGCTTTTACTATCGAGTACATCCTCTTCACTCTAAAAATTAGAGTTTTTAACAATAGATGTAAGAATAGACCATATAACAAAAATTCACCAAGTATTTGCCTAACTCATTAGTTATTTTTGCAGTCAATTAAATCATCCATTTACTTGCCTGACTTAGTTTTGGAGAGTCCTCCCAATTTTTTTTATTGAATTTTATTGTTTTCATGAATTTAAATGCTTTTTAAATCTATGGAGTCATTGAATCCCTAGTCGAAATTGTCACTTGAGATATTGCTCAGGCAAAGTTTTCAAATTATGTGACATAAAATGAAATTTTGAATAAATAGACCCATAGGGTGTCATGTCCCTTTTTAATTAAAATTGGATTTTGGTTAATATTAATCCATTTTATTCTTCCATGGGTTGATTGCGCAAGTGTGTGATCAAAATGTGACACACTTCTATAAACCATTACACTTGAGAGAATCCATGGAAGAGAAAATCTCAAGAAGCAGCTCATAGCTTCCTAGTTGAAGCGAGTTTAATCCTTCTCATGATGCTCATCAAATTGACATAGAGGATTAGTGACTTGACTACTCCAAAATGCAAGATTCAAAGCTAGAGATGAAGTTAAAATGCAAGACTAACAAGCTAGAAAGAGAGATTTAAACTATAATAAATGAGATTTCTACTAGACCAATTTTAGGTGATTACATTTGCCTCTCTTTGAATAATGTGTGAGCGATCTGGGAACAACATTGAGTCAAAAAATGATGATGTCAATGTAACTGATAAAGATTTGACTTCAAACCTTATTGAACGAAGATCGATAAGCAAGACGAGAGTATCCAGCTTGATATGAAGTGATGAGATTGAATATATGTCCAAGGAGATTGAGATAACTAATCATCTGAGAGACAATACCAGATTGATTTGGGTCCTGATGAACCTAATATGCCCCAAGAGATCAGAAAGATGTCTGTTCGAGTGAATTTATATGAAGTGATGAAAACACTCTTTCATAAAGGATATGTGAAGAATCTCAATTTGATATGAAGTGATGAAGCTGAGATGCCTTGAACGATGATGTTTAGTCCTAATTGACTGAATCGATTTAAGATTTGGTTCAATTACTAGATTTGCAGATTAGGAGATTTGATTGAAGAAGATTTTGCTATATTGTCATGCCCCTTTCAGGATCGAAATCAAAATGAGGTACAAGGGACGAAAACTAGCCTCAGAAGTCCAAGAGAAGGCGGCGAAGGTGAGCGAGAAGCAATAGTGTCAGTAGTCAACTGCGTTATAAGATTTGACTATGTCATGAAGGATTTCGATTTCGATCTCAAAAATGAATCCAGGATGATGGAAATCAAATGAAGCTTATGAGAGTTCAACACTTGGTGCCTCTAGCAGGGAATTGATCTTGATTCACACAAGTATTAGTCAAAGTCATTAGGAGATATTTGTAGTTGAGCACTTCGACAGAGAAAAAAGGAAGGATAGCTCAAGGGAACCAAAAATGCAAAACTAAATGCAGCCCTAGAATGAAGTGCAACCTAAGACACGAGAGTGGTCAAGTCACTTATCCTGTAGCCATTCATTTTTTTAATCACTTGAGCATTTGGGACATCGAAGGTCAGTACAACCTTCACCGATGCGAGAGAAACCATGAAAATATGAATACCACCTTATCAAATAAGATGTAGGAAACACACGTAAGCATTGAAGTACAAGAGCTGAGATAACCTGAACATGGTTTTCAGTTTGATGTTGTAAGATAACGCCTGTATTGAAGCACAAGCAATCAAGATAACTAGGAGGGTCGTTGTACGTGCTACACACAAGCAACAAACAAAGAGATAATTCCGACCTCACCTAAGTGTCCGAATAAAGAGGGTCGAGGTATGTGTGGCGGTCCAATCGTGATGGAGGCTCTTACCATAGACACCCAATTTATTAGACAACTTAGGATCATTTAAATCACACAAGTAGAAATCAAAGAAAATATTGTTATGCCCCCAGTCGTGAATCTCTAGTCAAGTAGACATCATCGAGTGACCTTAGAAGACATAGCAAGTGAAAATCAATGATAACTGTTAGCACTCAAGAAAAAATTTCAGCACATCTCAGTTGTTTTCAGTTTTCTAGGATGTAATGTTGCGCTGGGTGTTAAGGAACACCTTTGTGCTAGTGTCAAAGTGCAAGTGCGTGATAGATAGTGCAAGATCCGATATGTGTTAAAAAATATAGAGATGTCCAGATTGGTAGTGTTAAGAAACGCTGGAGGATTGGGGTGTTGAGAAACACCAAGTAGTGTCAGTGATAAATTGCCCATTGGGAAGGACTGATAAATTGACTCAGGTTAAGCTCAAGAGGTTGACCAAGTAAAAAAGCGTTGGCAACTTAGATAGGCATACGGTTGCCCCTAGGCGACAGATAAGAACCAAGGACAAGACTAAGACTAGTTCCAGCTCATGATGACACAAGGAAATGAAGAGTGAGATGGATGCAGGGAGACTGGTGGAAGCATGAGAGCTCAACCACACATTGATAAATGAAGCGCTAATTACAAGTGACGCCCATTTGCCAAGTTTTCACCAATTGGGATTATTTTATTTTTTCTACCAAGACGCCTGTTTCCAAGTTTTCACCAAGGCACAATTTCTCTTTTTCAATTTTTTTGTTCTTTTTTGTATTTTGATCCATCAGTGTCTGTTTGCCAGGTTTTCACTAAGATGGTCATTTTTTAGGACTTTTTATGCTTTTAAAGAGTTTTTAGGACCATATATCAATTTTTAGGATTTTTTCAAAATCGTAAGTTGCTATACAAGTGTGTAGAATGTTTAGCTGTAGAATCACTTCAGGTGAAGAGTGTTGAGAGACTCTTTTGAGAACAGTGCCTTCCGAAGTAGCCAGTTGATAAGCTCTAGAATCAAATGCTGCAGTGATGATAAAATGATCCAGCCAACAATGTCCAACTTTCAAGAGTTTCTTAGCTAGGGAAAGACCATTTGAGTGAGATCCACAAATACCCTCATGGACCCCTCTTAACACTTTGTTAGATTCCTCACGTTCTAAACACCTAAGGAGAGTACCATCTAGACCCTTCTTAATCAAGTCATTAGTGATGAGTAGATTCCGAGATGCACTTCTTGTAAGGTAATGATAGATTTGAGAATAGCATGAGGTATTAGATGTAATGATGGTACATACAATCTGAGGGTTAGGTGTATTATTGGTAGGAAAAAAGATTTCTTCCACCAGGAAGTCATAGTGAAATTGATGTTCTTCAAGTTGTAGCATGGAGGCTAAGGTAGCCATGACATCTGCCGTTCTGTCTTTTGCACATAGTAACTGCTGGAAAGTGATGAATACAGAGTATTTATTTAAGTTATCAACCAAAAGTTTATATGATAGCATTTTGTCTTCTTTGGTTCAGTATTCATTAGTAACTTGGTGGATTATCAGCTGAGAGTCACCATAGACATGAAGTTCTTTGATTGTCCATTCAGTGGCCAATTTGAGTCCATTAACTAATCCTTCATATTTAGCCATAATGTTTGTGCAAGAAAAGATTGTCTTGTATGCTTGTGGAGCTTTATAGCTTTATGGAGATATGAACAGAACACCAACACCTTGTTGTGTGAATAAGCCATCAAAGTACATCTTATGTGTTAAGTGTGAGATGGATTCATCAAGTATCCCATCCACAGGTGCCTCAAAGAGGTTTTCACCATTGGATACGTCTTTTATTTTTACTTTTTTTAGAATCTAATACTGCCACGGAGTGGTTTTCACCATCAGATCATGTTTTCTTTTTCTTTTTGTCTTTCTGACTGAGATACTTGATATCTTCCCCTACCATATCTCCGCTCATTACACTGGTGGAAGAAGGGAAAGGTTCAACAACATTTAGGTAAGAGGCTAGTTCATGGTCATTGTCAAAGGATATGAGTTGGATAGATTTGGAAGGAGTCCGGTCAATTAGCTTAGGATAGATGAAGAATAAAGGTTCAATGGGTTCAAGTGCAAAGATACTAGTATCGTCCTCATCGTTCATGAATGAATCAGTGAGATCAAGAAAGTTATCCTCCACAGAGCATTGTTGATTGCGAGTTGTCCTGGAAGAGTCAGAGGAGTTTTGAGGAATATTACATGAATCTAACCAGAATGACCCATTCTGAGAACTAAGTCCCTCTTGTTGTTCTAGAAGTGTGCAAACAAGAACCATCTCAATCCTAGACCTTCTAAGTTACATGTAACTGTCGTAGGATGAGGTCTTATATACCCATGATTTGCTTGATTAATTGGGGCGCTGTCTTGATGATGAGTAGATGGCCTAGGAGCCATAGGGATGATTTCCACAAGAGGATGGAAAGGATCTTCATCATTCACTTAGTCTTGAGAATTTGAACATTCTCCTCTTTCAAAATTCATAGCAGTGGCATATTTGTGTATGACATCAACTTGAATGTCCATTGTAACATTTAATAATGAGTTCCACTCATATTCATGTGAATTTGTTTCACTGTTACGATACTGTTTGATGTAATTAACTAGAGTTATTGTAGGAGGGAGATCTTCATCATCACTTTCTTCTATCTTAGGAGGTATACTTTCAACAATGAGAGTTTGTTTAGTAGTAGGAACAACAGAGTATTCTAAAACAAGCATAAACCGATGCATATCCAAGATATGGGAGACATCAGCCAATTGCCCCCAGTTAGGATGCATGTGATCAAAATCAATGATGTGCTCAACAGTAGCAAAAGTGGTAGTAGTAGTACCATCAACAGTAGTGGGAATTTTCTCAAGAAATTGAGTGAGATTTTCTTGATCAAGACCATTTTCTGTTGGATCCACTGGGTCATTTTCTTGAGGAGCTTGAAATAGTATATAGGGCTCTCCTTGATAGTTTGGATTAGAAGTTTGGATATGCAAGAGCCTCTCATATGTCATTGGTTGAGTTTTTGCTTCTTCTTCCTCATCTGAATCCTTATATGTGAGAGTGTCACTGTTAGGTTTGTCAAACTTACATTCATGATAGCCAACGTCAGACTTAATTCAATGTGTAGAGGTTCAAGGAGACCTTTTCCTTTGCCAAGAGGACTTTTTCCATCATATCCCATCTTCTGCATAAGTTGGTAACCCACACCATACTTTTTAGGTGAAATTTCAGCATGTTTTGGTTCTTGTTTAGATTCTTCTCTTTTGTAAAGCCGTTGTAGGACAACACTTTCTTCCCTTTCTAGCTCCAGGGGAATTTTAGCCTTAACCATTCCAGTACCTTCATGTATAACAAGTGTTGTTGTAATTGAGGGAGATGATATGCCATAAGATTTTGGAGAGATTGGAAAAGTATCCACTCGATATTTTCCCATACCAGTAGGTCTAATTAGTATTCTTTTCCCATAGTCTGACAGAGGTGGTTTTCCTTTTGCTTCTGCTTCTTTAGGATTTGACCCTTCTTTGTTGCAAGGAACCATTCGTTCTTCTTGTTTAGGATTGTTACAGGTATATGTTGAGTTTGCAAGAATAGTAACCTCAATTCTGTCATGAGGGGATTTAATGCATTGATGGTACGTAGAAGGAACTGCTTGCATTTCATGGATCCAAGGGAGACCCAAAAGTATGTTATATGCCAAAGTAATATCCAAGACCTGACATATGATGTCTCACTAAACAGGACCTACCCAAATGGGTAAGACTACCATGCCTTTAGAAGAACGTTCCTCTTCATCATATGATTTGATCATTATTTTCCGTCAGGGATCAATAGCATGCTTTGAGAAACTGAGAGCTTTAACCAAATTGAAAGTACATATGTTCAAACCCGCACCTCCATCTATCAAAACACACTTAACTCTACACTTATGGATAACAACTTCAATATGGAGGGGCTGATTATGTGAATGGCTAATAGATTTTTCATCTTCTTCGGAGAAAGTTAGATAATGAGGTGAAATGAGATGACCAACTATAGACTGGAACTTATCAACATCTAGGTCCTTAGGTACGTTAGCCGCAAGAAGGGATTGATCAAGGATCTCCCTGTGAGCAAGAGAGATTTTGAGTACCTCAAGTATTGAGATCTGAGATGAAATGCGTTGAAGTTGGTCAACCAGATTGTAATCTTGTTCAGCTGACAAGGTAGCTGGTTTGGATGATGAGGTTGTTGTTTTCTTAGGAGCAGAGGAGGAGGACGAACCTTCTCTTGGTAGAGTGACCTTTTCTTGAGAGCGGTTTACCGCGTTAGATGATTCAACTTCATCTTTGTCCTTGACTTTGATAGCATTGCTAGTATGATTGGAAGACTCAAGCATGCTGATCACATTGTCACTATTAGAGTATGTGTAACCAACCTTATTATCCTTTTCCTTAGAAGACTCCCCTTTCTCAAATTTGGAAAAGGCTCCTTGAAAGCCTTATGATCATTATTCGCTTGTGGGGGATCAACCACAATAGTCTCATTGTCAATTAGATCCTAGATGAGATTCTTAAGCTTCATACATTCGTTAGTCTTGTGACCTTTGTTGTGATGATAATCACCATAATGGTTGTTGTTCCACCATTTAGACTTTATCTTAGGATCATAGGGTCTTGAGTTATCAGGAAAAGTAATGATCTTATTAGTCAAAAGCATCTTCAAAGCGTTCTCAAGCGATTCTCCAAGAGGAGTGAAGTCTCTCATAGGCTTAGAGATCCAAGGCCTATCAATTTTGGAGGTTGTTGTATGGTTCTTATTAGCTTTCATAAAAGTAGATAGATTAACAGATGGCTCTTTAGGCTTAGTAGTGGTAGATACTGAAGTTGTACCTACGATTCCGTTGTTGACGACATCTTTGGTCTTGTTCCAAAATTTGTTCTTATCTTTTCTATGTTGGTTGTTAGAAGAGGATTTATGCTCTTTAGATTGAAGAGTGATTTCTCCCTTACGAACAAGGACATCCTCTATGTGAATAGATGATTCAACCAATTTATCAAATGAAGCATGGGTTTGCATTTGCAGTGCGTAATTCATTTTAGGAACCAAAGCATTGATGAATATATCAATCTTTCCAGTCTCAGGAATCTGCCGAGGATAACATGAGTAGAGCTTTCACCATCGCTGAAGGAAAACCAAAAATGATTCACCTTGGTGTTGTTTGATATTGAAAAGATCAAGCATGGTGATAACATGTTGGATATTATAGGAGTATTGTTGGATAAATCTGTGCACTAGATGGTCAAATGATTTAAGTGGAGGAGATAGTTTAGTAAACCACTCCATAGCTTGACCACTAAGATTCCTAGGAAAGAGTCTCATAAGATATGTGGGTTCATGCAAGAATTCCATGCTTAGTGCGCAAAAATCCCTAATATGATCATGAGGATCTCTGCTACCGTCATACTTGTCATACTTAGGAAATTCAACCTTTCAAGGAAAAGGAGTCATGTATAGATCTTTATCAAAAGGAAATGAGCATATAGCCTCAAGTGAAAAGGATGTGTCTGGTTGTTCCTTTTCCTTTTCCAAGCGTAACATTTATTTCATAATCTCTTCCATCTGTTTCTTCATAACTTCCAATTCAGATGGTTCCTCTCTTTCTATCAAGTTGTCAACATAGAAGTTGTGAGGTAACTTAACTCCTTGTGAGGCTAAGTGCATGAAGTATTTGTCTTTCTCTTGATTCAAGGTCAACTTCATAAGTCTTTGCATATGTTCATCTTGTTGAAATTGCAATATATCTTCCTCAGTTATCTCATTATCTGAATCACCACCCTATGATCCATGTGATCTAGGTCTAGCATGTTGCGAGCCATGTCTAGAATTGTGATGATCAAAACATTCTTGATTTTCTTGTCCAAAATGCTTGTCACCCAATTGTTTTAGAAATTCCTCAATCCTTTTGTTTTGATCTTCCATGATTGGAGTGTGAGAAACACTATGTGCTAACCTAGGAGAGGATAGGGTAGATTCACTAGAGATATTAGCAAAGGGTTTAAAATGCCAAGGTTCAAGATATCCTTTAGATGATTTGTGAAAGGTAGCTTCGTGTTTCTTTCCTTCACAGATCTGAGATCTAGTTGCGACCAACATGAAAGAAAATTTGTCAAAAGTCAAATAGGATGACTTAGGATAACTTGATTTTCAAGCCAGATAAGCAAAAGCGTTCACTTGTCCAAAGTGTAAAAGTGTAAAAGAGAAAGCAAAGATAACTTGCCACAAGATGTCCAAGTTGTGGGTAGATCCCTGTGTATGACACTTATGAACAAGCAAAGATAAGATAGAGCATCCAAGAAAAGTGATCAAGGAGAGGATGAACAAGTGAACATTCTACTAACCAAGAGTGTAGTCAAGAAATCAAAGTAATCTTTTCTAGCTAGAGGCAATTCCTAACTTGTTGGAATGTACCAAATAACATGATAAGCTAAGGATAACAATGGAGAAACAATGTTGACAACATTAATCTTAGTTTGAAAGTTTGACTCCAAAGGATTGCAATTGACTGACAAGTTTAGAGTACTTCATAAACCAAGTTTGATTTGAAAGCAAGTAGTGTGAGAAACAAATAGTCTTCAAACAACTCAACAAGGGCAGAGAAACCTTGTGGATATAAGCATATGTGAGGTCTTGCAAGGTATAACAATGTGTCAAGTATATCAAGTGTATGTTCCACAAATTCTCATGGTTTGATCACATTAAAACACATCAAGAAAAACTACCTAAGGTCAAAAGGGAAGTGTTTCAACCTTTTCCCACAACTTGATGTTCTTAGCCCCACAATTAAGTGGTTGAATGGCCTTTCCTAGAACTATGCATGTTATGGATCAATTGGAAGATAACAATGCTCGCATTGCATGTCTTTCCAAATTGCCATATTCAAGCTTTGCATCCAAGGGAACACATATGGTGAGTATCCTGAGGTGATCCAGGTAAGTCCACTTGGATCAATCCTTGCACAAAGGAAGCCACATGACCAAAAGATTAGCCTCTAAGTCCCAAGGTGTTTAGTAAAGATCTCTGTTCATGACTACCCCTTGTAGTTTCACAAGCGAAATTAAGGTCTATATCCCTACAAGCATCCAAAATGTATAGTCTCGCAAGCAATATTGAGACCTCTCAACCCTATACAAGTTGAATGTACTCCCCTTGTAGTCTTGTAAACAAGATGGAGACCAAGAAGGCCCTACAAGCGCCTAGTCAAGTGTAGTCTTGCTTAGCAAGATTGAGACAACTAGGCCCTACACATGAAGAAGCATTAGAAGTAGAAAATAGCCAAGTCTTCCCTCTCTTTAGCTTGAAGGAAGCTTTTGATTATAGTGGGATGGAGTTAGCCGGGTTCACTTGTTCCCCACTTGGGTCATTCCCAAAAGATTGCTCTCTTGGCAGACCCTCTAAAGGTAAATGTAATAAAGCAAATGGATAACTAGTGGAGGTCTAGATTTCTGATTTTCTATGAGGAAAATAGCATACTCTTGTACTCCATAGTGTCTCCCAAACATATCAAGTAGATGTTCATTTACCCAAGTCTCTTTGCAAGTGATCAACTAAGTAGGTCAAGATTTCTGATTTTCCAAATGGAAAAGAGCACTCTCCTACTATTCAACTAACCACAAGAAAAGAAGCCCTCTAATTAAGCTAGGTGCCTAGAAAATCAAATGTAAGCAAGCACAATGTTGATTTGTATCTCCAAGGCAACTTACAAAACAAATAACATTAGTAGTTTCAAGATTGAGTCTTTGACAAACATTCTACATCACAAAGCATTAGTAGTCATGAAAGTGTTGATCTCTTTGGCAAACGAATCCTACAAAACTACAAATTAGGGTACAAAAAGTATGCAAATCAAATCAATAGTCCTACAAAATAACTTGTTAGGAGATCAGAAAATCCAAAATACAAGAAAGCGCAAGCAAACTAAGCTAAAGACTCAGACTGTGCAAGAAATCAAATCTGGCGACACTTCATAGTTTGTTGGGAAAATCATATGATAGACCTGCAGAAGCCATCCAATATTCTAGAATGGTATGATAGATTGTAAAGAAGCTGGACAATATTATGCCAGAAGGCAAACGATATACCCCAGAAAAATGAGACTATATTCCAGAAAAGGAGAAAATTTGCCTGGCAGTATTAAGAAATATCATCTTGGTAGACCTTGGAATGTCGTACAATTCTCTAGCCTGCAAAACAAAGTTACAAACCCACGACAAGAAAAAGTAAAAATGCAAGAAATGAAGCTAAATGCAAGAGTCTAGCCCCATGGTGGGCGCCAAAGATGTGTGATCAAAATGTGAGACACTTCTATAAACCATTACACTTGAGAGAATCCATGGAAGAGGAAATCTCAAGAAACGGCTCATAGCTTCCTAGTTGAAGTGAGTTTAATCCTTCTCATGATGCTCACACTACTAAATTTTACCCTATTTTTCGACGAGGATTAGTCAAATTTTTGATACCCATTGGTCGATTAGACGACCCAAACTGTTGTCGAACTTTTTTTCATCGATTATTCAACAGGAAAAACCATCGTCAAAATTTCGACCTACTTAGTGGTTGAATTATCGACCGAATCTTCGTCGAAGTAATCACTTGAAGTTGGAAGAATTGCAAATCAAACCTTTTATCTATGCGACCAAATCCCGTCGAAATATCGACATACAATTTCATTTAAAAAAAATATATATATATATATTTTTAATTTCACTATTTTTATTATTTATCTAATAATTATTCATCATATATAATTATAATAATCATAACTTATGTCGATATTAAGTATCGACCATATATCTTATTGTTGTATATATTTTTCGTACGTTGATTGATATCTTAAATTATTGAGCTTCTCTTTGTTTCGATAATAGTTTAACATTCTCTACTTAACAGGGCCAACCACGTGAAGGTGGAAGCTCATCTAGCCCCTCCTAGGATCCTCTTATGACCCTTTACGACACTTTAAGACCTCTAAGATGTATTCTTAGGGATCGTAAAGGGTCATAAAGGGTCATAAGGGGTCCTGGGACACAACAGCTGAGAAACATAAATGTACGCATCATGGTCACAATTGTTTGGAGACACAACATAATTGAATGCTATACTTAGACGATGCAACACAACCACTACTAACATGTTTTCTTTTCATGTTTCTAACAAGTTTGTTGCAAATAGAACCATCATTACAATAGAACCACTCTTTCATGATATTCTTGGCCAAATCGATTTGGATAAAGAAAGAAGATTGATCATGGAAGATAATTCTGTAATTTAATTTCTTTAAATTCGTGTGTATACATCTATATATACATACATACATGTGTGTATATATACATATATGCACACATGTGCATTTATATATACACGTGTGTATATATACAAACACATGCATTTATATATACACATGTATGTATATATACACACATACATGTGTGTGTATATACACACATACACATACACACACACATACACACATACATGTGTGTATATATACACAAATACACACATATACACACGTGTGTATGTATATACACATGTATACACACACATTTGTGTATATATACACACATACACACACATGTGTATGTATATACACATATATACACACACACATTTATGTATATATACACACATATACACATATACACATCTATGGGTATACAGACTCTATTTCCTTTCCAGGATTGGTGGGTGGTGCCTGCAAAAGTGGTCTCATGGACTACAATGATTGCAGGCTATGAACTAAATGGATTTGTGGAAAAGGCTCTGGAAACTTTTAAACAAATGCAATTGGCAGGTGTAAAGCCAAATTCCACAACCTTTGCAAGCATCCTTCCAGCCTGTGACAAAATGGGAGCTTTGGAACAAGGCATTGATATCCATCAAAGCATAACCATAAGTAACCATAACCATAAGTAACCATAAGTATAGATAATGAGGTAGGATGAAGGTAGTGTCATTGGTAAGGACAATGGAGACTTGGATCATAACAATGGAAGAAAGAGGTTTTCATAGAAATGGACAAGGAATGTATTGGAGAAATGGTAATGTTTCCCATGTATTTGTAATGATTCTCATGTATTTAAGTCTAAATAAATAGTCATCATAGCAGACAAAGGATAGATCGACTGCTATAAATGACAGTGGAATGTAGACTATCCTAGAAAATAGAGGTATGCCATGAGGTTGTGAAAAATATTGTATAAAGTTACAAGACAACAATGAAATAGTAGTCAATTGCCTAAAAAAATTATTGTTGAATCATTAGTAGTGATTTGATCACTATTAAAAAATATGAAAAAGCGACAAGTTTGCCATTCTTTGAGCAATGATAAATTTATGTGTGAAGACGGTGTCAAAAGAAAAGATAGTTTATACATAAAAATACATTGATGTTTAAAAATCAGAGGTTGCTGATATATAAAACTAAATATCGAATATGGGAAATGGAAACAAGGCAGTGGTAAAGATTATAAAAACAATGATCAATAAATATGCTTGCCTGAAGAAAGATTTGGCCTTGTAACATCATAAGGACAAAAGTGGTAAAAGGATGAAAAAGTAGTCACAAGATAAATGATCATACATGGTTGTTATAGTGTAAAAGGAACTCATAGCTACATCATGAAAACACATTAATGTATCAAAAGGAGGAGATTGTAGATGATCATGAAGTTAAAAACATCAGAAAGGTTTGAACAAAAATAATTCTATTACTGAAGACAATAAATAAACCCGATTCATTAGGAGGGGAGTAATGTAAAATACAAGACACGTCACTTAGAATCAGTCCAATAATTCAAGACTTTAGTGCTACATCAGTTGGAAGACACAAGGAGAAGTGGTATTTGATATCAAATGGGAGCTAGTAAAGGTCATAACATCATACCATAGACTTACCAAAGAAACATAGGTGCTAAAATAAGTGCCAAGATAGTGAAGTGCGGGGTAGTATACAGAGCATTTATTAGAGTAGTTAACTATGCTACTGTCATTAGCAGTCAAGTGCTAAATAATGAACAAATATATTTAATAAATAAGAACAATAAAAGAAGGTAGTGAAGGCATGTTGTCAAGTGTTGTTAAGAATAGATAAAAGAGAACAATAATGATGATACAATGAGATGTAATAAGTATTAGTGGTCTATGATGGCATGGTAGTCATAAAAGAATCAAAGTAGATGATCCTTGGGGTGATAAGTAATGCATCAAGACCAATGAAGGGTTGACAAATTGTGTAGACTAGGATGAACAAAAAAAGGTATGATTCTCATATGCATAGAAATTTAAAATTACACAGGGTCATTAAAATCACCATAACATCATCAAATCACATAGACAACTGGAAAATGGAATTGATTAAAGAGATTCAAACAAATGACAACCAATATGTATACCCATAGCACTAAGAATATAATAAGTATCAATGTAGAGTGCTTATATAATCCAAGAAATGATAAACTTTGTCATGATATAAAGGAGTAATGATTTCATTAACTGGTAAAAATAGCTCTCTACTAATGTAATAATGATATTCAATCAAGGAGAAATAAGACATAGTAATTCCATATGAATAACATGGGTGCTCATTATTACAAACATCAAATGAAGTGGAAAAGCATTGAAGAATATACAAATATTTCAAAGCCCAAAATTACTGATGGTGTCACAAAGTGAAATCATAACCTATTAGGGTTTTCATTACCCTCCAAAAAAATATAGCATATGTTGGAGGAAAACAAGATATAGAATGCAAAATCCACAATGAATATGAGTACCATTTCATCATTATATCAAAGATCGGTAATCTTTAGCAATATTTATACGAACAAAGCCACAAGTATGAGACTATAGGAATACAAAGAAAATAAAACCCTCGAATAGCTAATTTTAGTGCTTTTATAGAAATAAAGATGCAGAGGATCATAAATACTTAGGAATGCTTTTTATCAAATGTTTTAGTTGTCAGTGCCTTAGTAGACATGTATGTTAAATGTGGAAACATAGACAAGGCACGTAAATTGTTTGACAGATTGCCTCAAAGAGATGTCGTCTCATGGACTGCCATGATTGGGGGATATGTTCAAAATGGGTTTGTTGAAAAGGCATTAGAAACTTTTAAGCAAATGCAAATGGTGGATGTAAAGCCAGACTCCTCAACCTTTTCTAGCATACTCCCTGCCTGTGGTCAAGTTGGAGCTTTGGAATTGGGCATTTTTAGGTAATTTATACTCCTTGGATAGACCCAACCAACTATCACAACATAATATCAACAAATAACAATGTTGGTTCAACTATGAATAATGGTTCCAATTAACTTGTCAAACTCTCTAAACTTTGAATACTTCCAGACATGGTGGTGACTCTTCAATCTATCAACTGAAATTTATAATCAGTCCTCCAAACAAGTTTGTTACCTCAATCACTGGTGTCTACTTTTAACAAGACTACACATTTGCTGATGTTCCTTTGATTATAATCTATCAAACTTGCAATCCTATTCCAACTCCTCACATATGATACTCAGACTTCTACTAATCCTCTGTTGGTTTTCAACAATACTCTCTTTTGCCGGTCTATGGATCAGTCACAATATTTAACATAGGCCTATCAGGTTCCCTTTCTTTAATTGGAAAGTACAAAACAATAACAGTCAATCCTCATCCAACACCTCCAATTGGTCTTCAAGGACTCTCTAACCTAGTTGATCAGATTAGGTTAGGTTGACTTGGAACAGTTCGAAGATGGGTATTAGGGACTGGTGTTTTGTTTTTTTCCAACCGTCAACAGAGATCTCGGTCAATTAATCTTTAAACCCAACATACTTTCGAGCTACTGCTGCAACCGTGTCTTTTATTGTTTCTTTGCTCAAATTCAGATCGAGGAATCAGTTTCAAATTCTCGGTTATTATTCTATCGTAACATTTCTTTACTTCACAAGTTAACATATGGCATGCACCTAACTAGGGCATCGGCCTTGAAGCACTAACATAGTTCCCCGAGTTCTAAGCATTTAGGTTTTTTTGACACATTGCCTTAACTTGCTCTCCATCCAACGGCATGGAATTCCCATGGAGGAGACGCAAGTTAAGGATCAAACTCCATAATAGAGCCAAACTCCCAACACAGACTGTCAACGAATTGGAATCCCGCGTAGAAGTTGAACAAACACTAAATGCTATAAAACTTTAAAATGTGAATGCATGAACTTGCAGAGAGATGTTAATGCATCTATTTGTATTGGGCAGACTGTGTCTAAGTAATATACTTAACAGATAGAAAAGCCTTGACACAGTGGGTACATATTGAACTAAACCCGCAGATGTATAAGATGAGTTTCTACAACAAACAACACTGTAGATTTATTGCCAGTTCGACAGTGCAAATTAAACTTGTTCACATAATTTTAATGCTGTGAATGCATAAAAAATGGGGTTTATAGCACTATGAATACAAGTTATCTATTTTCCACAGTTAATACATGAAATGATAACCAAAACAAAAAAAGATACTTAGAATCTGGTTCCTTGTTAATGAAATTTGCTTTGAAGGTTCTACTTGATCGAATCCTGCTACACAGTGCCGATGAGGTTTCGCGCGCTGCAACCTTGAAAAAATTTACCGTGATAATAATGAAATGAAATCTTTTTTTTTAATTGCAGTGCGCGAAACAACCCATTTTTTCAAATTTAGCCTAGGGTTTTGTCCAAGAAGCAACTCGACAACCCATACAACTCTGAGTGTTGGGTGTATTATGATACATTACCCTAATTTGACTTTCATCTAGTGGCATTAGAAAACTAGTGGAGAAAATACAAATTAGGGCCATGATTTCATGACAGGGCCGAGGACAATGGCTATGCTTTGTCATTTCTGCAGTGACATCAAATTTGTCTATCTATTACAATGACTGACCCTGAGCCTGAACCAAAAAATGGCATATTCGAAAGATAACCAAACCTTGTTCGAAGATGGAAATGAAATGAGAAATTTGTCCTCCTTTGCGCACTGTAGTCCTCCTTCAAATTTGCTCGTAAAAATGAAATGAGAAATGAAACTTTTTAAAAAAAAGTTATGCCTGTGTTCGTCGATATTTCAACTGAAATGGTATTGGTCAAAATTTCGACCAACACGGGCATGGATTAAAAAAAAGAATAAAAATTTCCTTCTATAATCCGACCAACTTAAACCTTTTTAATTGATGGTCGAAAATGTTGGTAGAAAAATAAGGTCAAATGTACTAATGTCATCAAATTGATGTAGAGGATTAGTGACTTGAATACTCCAAAATGAAAGATTCAAAGTTAGAGATGAAGCTAAAATGCAAGACTAACAAGCTAGAATGAGAGATTTAAACTAGAATGAATGTAAACAACTAGTATTCTATAATGCAAGAGCTATATTATTGAAGTAATGCAATAAAGGAAACTAGATTAACAATGCAATATTAAACTAAAAATGAAGTAAACTATGAGCAACAAAGAATTCAAATTAGCAAAAGTAATCTAAGAATGCAAGAAAGCTAGAATGCAAGAAAGTTAAATTCAACAAAAGCTAAGATGACAAGATGCAACCCTTGAGCCAAGGAAGAGCTTCCTTTTAAAAGAATTGCCTCAAGAATAGAGGGTGGAGATTAAGAGGAAAAAGAATGTGTGATTGAAATGAAGAGGCAAAAGGAGATGCAATGAGATGCAAGTTTAGGCATAAATGAGTGGTGAGGATTAAGAGGCAAAATAAATGTTAGGTAGAATAAGACAAAATAGAAATTTTGAAAGCACAAATCTCTTTTAATTGCTAATTAATCATGATTAAGTGTGTGCACACATGTGAATGTATTCTTTTAATAAAAGTGTAGAAACTTTATATTAAAAGCAATATTATAGAAATTAAATAAATATGAAAGCTCTAAAAATTAGACCATAGTATAAGCTTGATATAAGATTTTTGATTTAATTATGCAAATGAGATTTTTAGGGTTACTTTGCACAATTTTTCCTACTAAATATTCCTTTGAGTTTTATGATTTATAATGCAATTTGATCGAAAGGGGGAGAGGGGGCTCAAGTTCTACTAGACCAATTTTAGGTGATTATAACAAGCATAAGAAAAGTAATCTATTTAATATTTATTATTATCCAAATATTTGCAATATCAAGAAGGAAAATTAAATATTAAATATAACATTTATGGAGCTCCTAATGGATTGAACTTGTGTCATTTGGGTTATGTAAGAAGTTCAAGAAACAAATGACCATTACAAATGGAAGGGTCCCTAGGGAAACTCAACAAATGGCTACTCAATAGTCATTTTGGACACCCATTGGGTTATGTAAGAAGTTCAAGAAACAAATGACCATTACAAATGGAAGAGTCCCTAGGGAAACTCAACGGTTGGCTACTCAATAGTCATTCTAGGCACCCAACTCTTGTTGAGTGGTTATAAATATGGTTGTTGTGGTCATTTGGAGGCATGTTGAATGATTTATCTCTTTTCGTGTATTTGCATATAGCTTCTTAAGTGGGCAAAAACTCACTAAAAGAGAAGACTTGTGGAAAAAAACCCATGAGATATAGGTGATTAGAAGACAAAAACCCTTTGATTAGAGAGGGAATTTCCATCTAGAGATTGCATTTGGGCTAAAAGAAATTTTAAAGATTATTAGTTTCTTCCTTTCCAATGCGTGAGTGTTCTTTAATTGTGGTTTGAGAGGCCTTCAAAGCACAGTTGTTGCTGATTTTTGTATGTGTTGGGTCTTGTAGATGTGTTGTAGCAGTATGTTTCATTGTTGTAATCAGATTTATATGCTGGTATTTCCATTTGGGAATAAAACTATTTAGTTTGGAGTGATTCAGGTTGTCTAGATTTGTCAAAGTTTTGTGAAGATTTTGGTGTAAGAAGCCATATCATTTTCTAATGTTGTAAATAAGTTTTATAAACCTGTTCGTATGTTGTCTCATATCAAATAATCAATTCAGCACTGTTATTTGGAATGTCCACTCAATTTGGTGTCCTAGTGAAGACCAGTTTACTAGTTTTGAGCACAATTGGGTGAATTTTAATGTATGGAGCCAAATTATGTTGCTGCTCTAATAAATCAATTTCAGAACTGATAAAATGTTATTTGAGATCAAAAATTCTATTTGTATTCTACGAAGTTTCCTTTAATTCAATGCCATTTCTATGCAAGACTACCAGACTAGTTTTGGTGTTTTCAGTGAATATTGGTATAATTTATAAATTCATTTTCATATATGTAAATAGTCCTAATTTTTGAGTTGAGGACCTTATAGTGGTATCGGAGCATGATTTTCTGTCAAGAGCCTTGCTAGCTCTTTCACCAACCATGTTGAAGAAATGATGTTTTTGTGTTTTTTTTATAATTTTGCAGTTTTTGTGTTTTTACAATATATGATTTTTTGACTTTTTCAACAATACTTGACATGTAAAACCAAATTCAAAACCTAAATGCACAAACTTTGAATCTATTTTATTTTGCAAATATATACAATGATGTTTTGGAAATGCAATTATAAATTGATAACTATGAATGTGCACGTTTATTTGTATATGAATAGCTTGTTGCAAGTATATAGAAAAAACACAACCCTTTAGGTATAATATGCTGCCTTTAATAGAGATCAAAACTCCTTTATAAGTGAACGTAACCTTTAAGAAGACAATCATTGCACCAAATAAGAGATCACACCCTTGTAGAAACCAACACAACTCAATATATATTGGATCACAGCTAGTAATGAAGGAAATCACTGCACTAAAAATGTCCTCCCAGCTAGATATATCCAACACAACAATTAAGAAACACAATTCACCAATGTTACAACTGGCTCAAAGTACAAACCAAGCAAAGAAGTACGTTCACATCCCACAAGTAGAATCTGAAACCTTTAAAGAGAACTAATTTCATCACAATATAATTTATCAAAATAATATGGAATGAATCGATTTGGTCTTTGGAGTTGCATTTATAAAAATCGATCCAAAAGCTTCACCAATACACAAACGACTAGTAGCTTGTAGTTTACACTTTTCACTTAAATCATGACTTTGCTTTTTTTTGGTTGCACATTTGAATTTGAATTAATATAATTAATCCCCATAGGTTCCTTAATGCACTTTTTAATAATAACACTTAACTTATGCTTATAATGGTATTAATTAAGTATAACTTAATTAAATAACATCAATTATACCATAGGCCCATCAATCCTCAAGTAGCCCACTCAAGTGCAAAAGCATCATTGATCAAATAGAGCACCTAAGTGCCAAGACAAAAATGGAAACTTGCCAACATTGACTTACTATAAATAGTAAGTCAACCACCAGAGACCCTCAAACTCATCCGTTAGCCCACAAGGTTCGTAATGATGGGCTAAAAATGCCATGTCCCTAACATCAGCTAAAAAGGGGACATCATAGTCCTCCCTCCGCAAGATTGCTTGTCCTCAAGCAATCACAATCCTGGATGCTAAAGAATATCCTCTGATTCCCAAGTGGCATCGTCAACAGGTAAACCCTGCCATTTTACCAAAAACTCCCCGATGACTCGCCTGTGCAGATGTCTCTCTCTAGTCTCCAATATAGCCACATGAATAAGCTTTAACTTTCCTTCATCATCTAGGGGTGGAAAAATAGATGGGACAACATGCCTACCTAACGCCTTCTTGAGGCATGAAACATGAAACACATTATGCACTTTGTTGTCCTCTAGTAGATCAAGCTCATAAGCTACCTTGTCTACCCATCCGACAACATAGAAAGGACCATAATAGTGAGGTTTGAGCTTCTCAGCTCCGCTCTTCCAAATAGATGACTGTCTATATGGATGCAACATCAAGTACACCATATCCCCAACCTAGAAAGAGAGAGCAACTCTTCATTGATCAACATACTATTTTTGTTGATTCTGTGCCCTCTGAATATTATCCCATAGAGTCCTCATAATATCCTGGTTGCCCTACAACAAATCACCTGCACTGGGAACTCTGCTATCACTGAATAGAAAATCCATAAAACTTAGAGGATCATGTTGGATAAATGAGAGGGGGGGTGGTGAATCATTTATTTCAGGTCCCTTAACAATTTTCAACCTTAAAACCTTTTCAACAACAAATCTTAATAATCAGATTTAAGCATTCAACTGACTTGTGAACACTATGCATATAAAAATAAGAAAATAACATGCAAAACATTCAATCACACATTAACTCTAGTATTTAACATGGAAACCCAATTTGGGTAAGTACCACTGTGGGAATTATCACCCACAAATAATTCACTCTTCTGAAGTGAGCTTGGTTAAGATCCAACCCTGTTAAAGGTTACAAAACACATTTTCTATATGTGACCCTGCTAGGGGATTTTCACCAATGATCAACTAGATATTTCACCCTATAATGAGTGGCCTTATTAGAGGACTTAGTACATTCATTATAATGTCACCTTACAAAGGATTTAGAAATATGACTGTTAAATCCACTCTGTTAAGAGATTTTTTGCTACATTGGTTAGAAAGTAATAGTGAAATGACCTGATAAAATATGCAACTATCTTTTCTTGTTTAGATCTCATTTCTGTTCATTTATCTTCTTCAAACTCTTCTTTTTTGGCTGATCAACACTCACTCTTCATCTCATCACTTTCCCTCACTTGATTCACACTTTTCTTCAACTTTGTTATGCTCGATAAACCCTTATGTACTTATTCGGCTATCTGCACTGGCTATCAACAATATTACCATCTTGATCATCCTTTATATAGACAATTTTTGCCGCTTAATCCTATTCATTAGGGATTCCTTGAATTAATCTCATCCATTCGATCAAATATCAATCCAAATTCAATGTATCTGTAGCTTAGTAACACATTTCACGAATCTTGCCAGTTGTATCTTCACGTTGGAACTTGAATTTTTCTTGGATCTCAAACCAATCATTAAATCTTCACCATTTATCTATACCTAATGTTTTTGATCCGTTGATTTCATTAACTGACTTTTCTCCTTCCTTAGAATCTTCTAGATTAATCTATATTCTCACTCGATGTCATCTTTTAATTGATTTCTTGTTTAACCAACCAACTTCATCTTATCGATTAAGTCGACCTTCTTGGTTATCATTTACTTGGTTAACATCTTCCTCGATTATCAACTTCTCAGTTAACTGTAACTGGCCAATGTGTTAACTTACCGACAACCAAAACTAGCTCGGTAGAACACATTGATTCATTGTATTTTCATTTCACAACTTCAATCCTTTATTACCGACAAATACAACTAATTTGTGCATCATTCCAACACTTCATAAAATCATGTAAAACTATCAGATCAATATTACCTTGTCAAAGACTAATTTATCAATTGCCCATTTAAACTCACACACTTAACATCACTTCTTCATTTTATCTTCTATCTTTACAAACCATTTCTTTACTCAACACCACATATTTCAGATTGATATGACGACTTGCATAAATTAGTAAGTCAATAGGCTTGACATCAATGACAACTTAACAACTAATCCAATACTTCTACATATCTTTCATTGCTCGGTTACTAATCTTGTTCATTATCATCATTAGTTTGGGTATCAATATCAGTTGGGCTAATAGATCATACCCATACAGGGCTCTAAAAGGAGTCATTTGAATAGACATATGGTGAGTGGAATTATAGCCATACTCACACAAGTATATCTACTTCACCTAGGTATGCTACTGTACAGACATAGTTCTGAAGATAACCCTCTACCCATTTATTAACAATCTTAGTTTGACCATCAATATAAGGGTGGTAACTGGTACTCAAGTCAACTTTTTCCCATAGAAACTTGAATAACTCCTACCAAAAGTGACCCATAAAATAACTATCTTGGTCACTCACAATACTCTGGGGTAAACCATTGAACTTGAAAACCTCCCAGAAAAAAAACTCTACAACTTGTGTCGCTAAAAATGTAGTAGTGATTAGAAAGAAGTGTCCATATTTTGTGAGACGATCTACTACCACATATATACAGTCTCTACCATGGGCTTTAGGCAAGCCCATAACGAAATCCATAGATAGGCATTCCCACTTCCTCTCAGGAATGGGAAGTGGTTGCAATAACCTAGCTGGATACATATTCTCTTATTTGTTTTGCTGACAAATATAACACTCTCTAACATACTGTTGTACATTTGGCTTTAGACCTTTCCAAGTGAATCTCTTCTGAACCTCTCTCTAGTTTTTGTAGAACTTGGGATGTCCAGCTAAAGGTGAATCATGAAAATCCCTTAGCACAACTTGCCTAAGACTCGATCCTCAGACCAATAATATCTAGCCCTTGGAAATAATCAGCTTATTTACAAGAGTGTACTGACTGTCCTGTATAGACCCATCAATAATACCGGATGGCCATTGATCTTTGGCATACTCAATAAGGATCAAGTGTCTCCAATCCTCATATATCTCAATCATAGCACATAAATGAGGTCTCTGTGAAAGTGCATCAACAACCACGTTCTGTGTACCCTTGACATATGAAATGTCAAAATCATAAGACTGTAGTTTGCTGACCCACTTCTATTGTGTCTCATTAAGATCTCGCTATCCAAAGAAATGTTTCAGGCTGTTATGATAATTTTTAATACAAAACTTACTGCCAACTAGATATTATTTGAATTTGGCCAAGGCATGCATTATGGCCAACATATCCTTGTCATAACACTAAAATCTCTCAAGACCCCTGGGTTTCCTACTCTCACAGGCAATAGGATGGATATCCTTGGAAAGAACAACACCAATACCTTCACTAGAGGCATCACAATACAACTCAAATGGCCTAGAGAACTCTGGCAATACTAAAAATGGGTATGAAGTCATAATCTGTTTGAACTTCTCAAAACACTCGTGCGCCAAAGGAGTCCACTCAAAAGAACCCTTTCGGGTCAAATCAATAAAAGGAGCTACATGGTGAGGAAATACCTCTATAAATCTGTAGTAGAAAACACATAGGCCAATGAACCCTCTGAGCTGTGTCAAGATCTCAAGAGTAGGCCAATCCAGAATAGCATGTACCTTATCGGGATCCATGTGAACTCCCTCTGTACCGATAATGTGGTCCAAGTATAATAACTCCTCCATAACCAAAGTACACTTGGACTCCTTGGCATACAAGGAATCCCTATGCAAGATATCCAACACTGTATCCAAATGAGCAAGGTGATCATCCCATGTATGACTATATATGAGGATATCATCAAAGAAAACCAGAACAAATCTCCTCAACTGACTGTGGAAGACCCTATTTATGGTGGATTGGAAAGTGGCTGATGCATTAGTTAAACCAAAAGACATGACTAAAAACTCAAAGTGTCCACAATGGCATTTGAAGGCTATCTTCTCTATGTCCTACTCCAAAACTCCAATCTAATGATACCTTGATCTCAAGTCAATTTTAGACAAGAAGCATGCACCATGTATCTGTTAATATGATTTAGAACAACAGAGAGGGGGGGTGAATTAGTTGTTCTTAGGTCCAGATGTATAAAAAAAACTTTAAAACTCTTCAACAAATCAGATCCAACAACCAACAGCTGCTCGGTCATTATTGATTGCATAACAAAAACATATAACAATGCAGTCCACTATCCAATAGTATCTAACTTTTAAAACATAGAAATGTTCAAACCAAAACATTCACACAAGTATTAACACCAAGATTTATAGTGGAAACCCAATTTGGGAAAAACCACTTTCTAACATGTTACTATTATTTTCAGTCTTCTGAAGTGAGCTCTGTGAAAAGCCAACCCCGTCAAAGGTTACAAACACACTGTCAGGTGTGGCCCGGTTAAAGGATTTAAACCACTATGTTAAAAGTGCACCTTGTTATAGGACTTACATACATCCCATTAGAATGCAACCTTGTTCAAAGGATTTATATAAATGACAATTAGGTCAACCTCTGTTAAAAGGATTTTGACTAATACAATGGTTAGAAAGTAACAGTAGTATTGATCTAAAAAACATATAACTCACTTTGCAAATATCAGATCCAATTCCATACACATATGCTGGCTTATTGACTGTGAACCTTTTCCATCTCCATCACTGATCTGCTCAGAAATATCTTCAAGCAATCACAACACTTCTCCTTCAGCCTTCTCTGCTTAGACAGTCAATAACATCAACAACACTTCCAGCATCCTCTCTTCTGTTCAACCTCATGCTTAGGTTTCCTTAATATTTCCTCAATTAGGTCAATACAACTTTTGCCGCTTAATCTCCTTCGTAGATCTTAGGGTTAGGTCAGATTCATCGAATCCTTCCAACTTTATGTTCTTCGTCTATCCTTCTAGAAATATCTCAATTCTCTTAATAGATTTACAATAAAATGTTTCATAGTGCATTAAATGCTTTTGTACAATCAATAAATAAAGTCAACACGTTTTACATAATTGAAGAATTCAACTATGTCGGCTGGAAATTTGAATTCTTCCTCAAATGTAAATTATTGACGCTCGGTCAATATTGTGTTCAACTCCTCGGTCTTCATTAGAAAGCTCGGTCACCTCAAAAACTGTTTCCTCGGCTAATACTGTCTTCCTTGATAATTAACTGATGTTCGGTCAACACTAAATTTACTTGGCATATACTAGCTTGGTCGACACTAACATCACTTGACTTAAAGTAGATTTCTTCACTTTTGATTGGTTAAGCCTACCAGTTTAGTCTTCATTCTTACTTAGATAAACAATACATTATCTTATCATTTTTCCACATAATCAAGTACCCATTGAAGTATCAAGATAACTCAACCTTTCCTTAGGTGCTATTATTACCAACCTTGCCTATCCCCTTCACAACAATCAAATAGATATAGTACTTTCTTAGATAGAAACAGTCTTACTAGTTAAGGTTTGACATCAATGACAATACAACAATTGCTTCAATTCTAGTTTCCAACAGTATCTCATCAATGCGTGAGATCAGATATCGATTCTTAATGGCTCATTTATTCAACATTTGGTAATCAATGCACATCTTGAGTGCACCATCCTTTTTCTTCATCAACACAACTGATGAAGCAAAATGAGACTTACTCGACCTAATATGCCCCATGGCTAACAAATATTGAATAGTCTTCTCAATCCCATATTTTAGGCACTTAGGGCGCTGGTAAGGAGTAATCATGATGGGCTTTGTGCCCTCCTCTAACTCAATGATGTGCTCAATACCTCTTTCAGGTGGCCTACTAGGTGGTATATCACTAAACACTTTGGAGTGTTTATCCCTAAGCTCCCGCATGTCTGGATGACAAGCTTCTTTCCATGTCTCATCATGTGTAGGTAAAAATCTACACTTTGCTGCCCACTTAATTACATCATGACTAATAAGACGCTGCATACACCTAGATGAAATCACCCTCAAGTTATCCTCTCTGATAGCCTTAAAAATATATATTTTCCATTAATTTCAAACTTCATTTCCATGTCCTTAAGGATGAGATAAAATGCCTCAATAGTATGTAACTAGCTCATGCCCAAAACCACATCAATGCCTCCCATATCCACAACATAGAAATTAGCTTTAAGTTCATAATTATTTAACTTCATGGGAAGCTCAAAAATCATTCTATTACACTTAAGTGTGTAACCATCAACCACGTTTACTCTAATACCTTCAAATTCTTCTGGTTGTATACCCCTCCTGGATACTAACTGTGAATCTATGAAGTTGTGAGTAGCACCTATATCCAATAATGCAATAAAATACCACCTTTCTAAGAGGCCCCACATCCTGAATGATCCCTCTTTCTTCATCCTAGAGAGGTACAATACCTTAAGGTTAGAATAATCTTCAACCTTTTCATCATTAACCCCTTCCTCAATAATTTCTTCCTCATGAGCAATTGGCTATCCTTCAAAATCAGAATTATGTTCATCCTCATAAAACCATTCCATTAGCCTATTTTTTCCCTTAGGCTTCACGGGACACTCATGCTTTTCATCATATAGACCCATGTAATAAAATAAAAGTCTCTTCCTCCTTAGATCATTAAGAGTTTCTTGATCTAAAGGGGCTACCATAGGTTTCTTTGAATCTAATACCTCCACTCTTTTTGGGGATGCCTTTCTATCATAGGTAGAAGTGGATGGTTTAGAAGGAAACCTATTACAAGGAGTTGAGGATTCCAAATTCCTTTCCTTGTAGGAGGATCAAGGGATTTAACCCAACCCTTGGGAGGCTCAACTAAACTTTCTATGAAGAGCATCACATGCCACCTCTCTGAAATGTCATAAACCATCATAGAAATCCATTGAAACTCACTGATGAAGGCCTCTAGATGATCAGTTTTTCTAAGTTGTACCAACTCATGAAAATAAGACTCTCGATCCTTCTTGTCAAATCTCTCTACCAGTCTATCCACAATCTCCTGATATGAGGAGATCTGATCATGATATAGAGAAACTAACCCATGGTACCACCAATCATGGGCTATGCCATCCAAATGTAACACAAAAAAGTGGATAACGTCCTCCTCATACATAGGAAGAAATAAGAGATATGTGTCACACTAGTGAACCCAAGCTCTAGCTGTTACCTACCACTCCCATCAAAATGAGTCAAGGTTAATTTATTGGTTGCCTATTTCAAATCATTGTTTTTATGCTTCTGTTTTCCATTAGGTCTACCTCTGGAATGCTCTCTCCTCTGTCTCATAAACCTATCAAAGTTCACGTGTTATTTCACATCATGTGGTAAAGAATCCCACTCTTCATGTAAAGCCAACACATCATTAGTAAAAGATGCCTCCTCCTCCTCACCATTATCCTCATCTGAATCCAGCCTCAAGAAAGTAGGACATAGAGGCTTGTCATGTGTGCCTGTAGGATCAAATCGATGATCAGCTCAAGACCTGTGTGAACTAACTAAGATTCTCCTAGTACCTCTATCTTTGCTATGACCTCTAGGCAAAGAAATCCACTAAAGAGTGTCAGAGAGCTTCTGTAGTACATTTGCCACATGATGCTCACCAACTGCCAACCCTGCTGGCTATGGGAAATATTCTTGAATAAATCTCTAGCCTCTCTATCTTCATCATTACCTGCATTACCTGTATTACACACAAATATATCACCCTTTGTTCCAAACTAGATTCCCTGTTCTTGTTCATCTAGTGGTGTAGCTCTTCCTCTGCATGTATAATGAATTCCCATAATAAACCTCTGTCGCTGCATGCATGAACCCAATTTTGTAGGATGGTAGGATACCGCTCTAACACCACTGTAAAGAGGCTTGCTAGCTCTTTCACCAACTATGCTAAAGAAATGCTATTTTTGTATTTTTTTGATAATTATACAATTTTTGTGTTTTGACAATATATGATTTTTTGGCTTTTTCAACAATATTTGAAATGTAAAACCAAATTCAAAACCTAAATGCACAAACTCTGAATCTATTTTACTAAATGCACAAACTTTGAATTTATTTTATTTTGAAAATATATACAATGATGTTTTGGAATGCAATTACAAATTGATAACTATGAATGTGCACCTTTATTTGTATATGAATTTCTTCCTGCAAGTATATAGAAAACATAGTCCTTTAGGTATAATATGCTGCCTTAAATAGGGATCACAACTCCTTTATAAGTAAACACAACCTTTAAGAAGATAACTGTTGTACCAAATAAGGGATCACACCCTTGTAGAAACCAACAAAACTCAACATATATTGGACCACAACTAGTAATAAAGGAAATCATTGCACTAAAAATGCTGTCACAACTAGATATATCCAACACAACAATTAAGAAACATAATTCACCAATTTCAAAGCTGGCTAAAAGTGCAAACCAAGCAAAGAAGGACATTCTAAGCCTACAAGTAGAATTTGAAATTTTTAAAGAGAACTATTTCATCACAATACAATTTATCAAAATAATATGGAATGAATCGATTTGGTCTTTGGAGCTGCATTTATAAAAGTCGATCCAAAAGCTTTAGCAATACACAAACGGCTAGTAGTTTGTAGTTTACACTTTTCACTTAAATCATGACTTTTCTTTTTTTTGGTTGCACATTTGAATTTGAATTAATATAATTAATACCCATAGGCACCTTAATGCACCTTTTAATAATAACACTTAACTTATGCTTATAATGTTATTAATTAAGTATAACTTAATTAAATAACATCAATTATAACCATAGGCTCATAAATCCTCAAGTAGCCTAGTAAAGTGCAGAAGCATCACTGATCAAATCTAGCGCCTAATTGCCAAGCCAAAAATGGAAACTTTCCAACAATGACTTACTATAAATAGTAATCTGACCACTAGAGACCCTCAAACCCATTTGTTAGCCCACAAGGGTCACAATGATGGGCTAACAATGCCATGTCCTTGACACCAACTAAAAATGGGACATCACATCTTTTCAACATGTGGAGTAAAGTAGGATGATAATATGGGTAGATTCTTTAATTTAGGTATAGATTTTAACTAATTTGCATAATCAAATTAAGATATACAAAATAATCTATGGTGACAGACAAAGAAAGGTTATTTAGATGAATTTATTGACAAAATTTATAGATGGAAAACAAATTACAACTCCTTTCTTGATGAGATCAAAGTAGAAATATCTTGCAGAGAATATGTAGAACTTGCAAGGAAAACTCAAGGGTGCTACAAGAATCAAGGTCAAAGCGAGAAAAATAATAAATTTAATGGACAGTCTCAGATGAAGCCATACCATGCAACCATACCTAAATGAGAAGATCAATGAAAAATAAAAATCAGAGGTAAAATACAAAATAAAAGACCTCTTTTGTGGAAAGTGAAAAAGAAGACACCAACAATGAACTTGGAAGAAAAAGGAATTATTTTATATGTAAGAAACCTTGGGAGACAAGTCATAGATGCGAGAGAAATGAAGAAGTTAAAGGAGAAGAATGCAAAAATGAGATGATGGAACCAAAAAGGGTGATGGATATTATTGTACGTTCAAGATAATTATTTCAAAAAGGAGACACCAATGAGTGTGTAAGTAGTGAAGAGAAAAATCCTTTTGTTTCGAATAAATCTTTCATGCAAGGTGAAGAAAGGGAACCTTTATTAGTAGTGGATATTTAGATTTCTAATGATTATACGTGGTAGAAAATTTTTAGTTTAAACCATAGAGAAAAGGTTTCACTTGTTGATGTGAAGAATTCAAGTTGAAGGAGGATGCCCCAGTACATACACTACTTTTTGTACTTCCAAATGGAAAGCTTCTGTGGGATTTGTAAAGTAGCTGGGTGGATAAGTATCACCTTGATAAGAGATGATTTGGTTGAATATTATTTAATGAATGTCAACATGGCTACAAATCTCACAACATTTCAAAATCCATGAGAGGTAAATATTTTGACTGCTTCTCTGGTATAGCTCTATAAATAAGGATGTTATAAGAAGCAAGGATTCATTGTATTTATTGGAAATGATGTAATTACAATATTTTTGTCATAAGAGAAGTATATTAACAATGAAGAAAAGATGAAGGGTACCAAATAGAAAATATTTTATCTCAACTTCTTTTTCTCTCATGCAAGATGATGTTGGATCTTGACATTTCACACAAACCAATGTGTAGATAATGAAGAGTCATGCACTTTTCTCTATGCATTCACAAGTTGATCTAGTGATTGATTTTCAAAAGTAATATGTTGAATGGAGATGCAATTGAGGTATCTTTCTTGATTTGCATGGATGAATGTGTTGAAAATAACTCAACAATATATGTCATAGAAAAAGTGGATAAGTATTGTAGCCTGAGTAGCACATGAGAGACATGTAAGTGTCCATAATTTTTAGAATGACAAAAAAGGATAAATCTTGAGTTGATAGCCTAAGGTATGAAAACATTTTAGTTTAGGTTTTTTCCCTATTGCGATACTATGGGATTCTTGTGATGGGGGAAAACATGCTAAAAGATGTGATAGATTAAGGGATACTGTTGGTAATATAGGGAATGTTGATTCTCTATTTCAAATTCAAGGTCATTCTTGCAAATGGGATCTAGGTGATATTATGAGGATCAAAATGAATAAAAGTTTTAATGTCACTATTGAGCTCTCCATTTTTGCTCATGCACTGATGATAGATATGTTATACTTCTGCTTGATGTGTCTATATGATGAGGGATGAAGTTGTAGTTACTTGTTTACGAGATCCATACGATGTTCCTATCCCCATCATTGCTTGTTCTAATGATATATATGTATGCACAAGCTCATTTTTGTGATAGAAGGTTGTAAGTACCAAACATTGAATTCATCTGAATTAGTAGGTTTGAGTGTGCCCTAACATACATCTCGATGGTGGAAGAGGGGAGGTAACATTCAGGCCCAAACTAAATCCTAACCCTAAGCCATTGTCCTACATAAGGACAAGCATCTTGTAGTCTACCCTATTTGGATTTGTCAAGGCAAATCCTATCACCCTGACTAAGTATGGCTTTGGCTTATTTCCTCGTTAGGTCATCTTGGGTTTTAGTCGGGTTTATTTGTGTACATCCATATATGTATAATGATGTATTCATTAGTGCTATTATAATATAAAGTTATTAAGTTTATGGAACTAGGATGGATTGTCAGTATATAAATATACACGCACACATATCATCATAATAAATAAATAATAATAATCATATTCATGAAATAATAATATTGTGATGAAATATATGTACATATGGATACAACGTCACATTCTGACTAATAAATAATAAGTTTTCAATTATTAAATAATATTGGATATTCTATTTATAAGAATTTAATAAAAATATTAGTGTTAATTTTAATTTGTATTAATAAAATATCTATTTTTAATATTTAATAAATGTTATTGATTAATATTAAATTATAATTATTCAATTGTGCAATGTAAAATGATATTTTATTTAAAATTAAATTTTAATTAAAAAATTGAGAAATATATTTATTTTAAAAGAATCTTTTTGAGTTTTTCCAGTTTAAAATAGATTTTGATTTTCTTTAGAATTATTTTTTAGTCTTTTGTCATTTTAATTTTGATTTTTAGAATTCATTTTCTAAAAATCTTCATCTTTTCATTTTTTCAATTTAAGTAGAGGTACGTGGATATTTGTTTTTAGAGAGTTTTAAAATTGGAGGAGTTTTCTATCAGGAGGATTATTCTTTTCATTTTTATCCATAAGTTTGTGTTGAATAAATTTTAATGCTTGGGAGTCGGTCTTATGGATTTGAAGGGTTTTGACTTTCTCCTCTTCAAACTCCATTCTACATTTTTGAGGTAGGCAATTGAACTTTCACAGTTATTTATGAGAAATTTATTACAATCAAGAACTGTATTCTTCATGCCACTATTTATCAGTCAACGCATGATGTCCTTTGATTATTTTGTTGACGATTCCATTCTTTTCCACCAATGCCATTCTTATATTAATATCATATTAAAATTCCGACTTGTGCTTTTGTCATGGATTTTTTTGTTTATTTTATCGCTTTTTCCTTATTAAAATCGTTGTTTATTTCTTAAGGTATTATTGCCTTGTTTGGTGGTTTGAATCCACAGAAAATATTGCCTCTCTTGATTGCTTGCGCTGCTTGTATAGCCCAGACTTTGTGCTTTGGTTTTGGATGTAAATTAGCTTCTATGAATATTGCCTTGCCTACATAAAAGACGCTGCCCCTTCTTGGTTGAATTCTTTTTTTTTCTTTTCTTTTTAAATGTCTTTGTTAATGCTATGACCATAAAAAAAGGTTGTGCCCAAATCTTCAGAGGTTGCTGCTTGTTTAATAAATTTATTGGATTGAATTCTTTCTAGGAAATCTATGCCATTTCCCTCCTTATAATTGCTGCCTTTTTTTGTTTTTAGAGTGTTTTGAGTTTGGTGTTTTGTAAACCATGATCAACTACACCTCCTTTTCAAATATTTGCTGGTTGTTTGCTCATTTCATAAACTAAGTTTTTTACTAGTAAATCAATGCCATTTTCGTGGTCCCTAAGGTTTCTAATTAAAAAAATTAGTGTTACTGTTATTATTTCCTTATAAGAATTAGTGCTACTGTTATTATTTTCTTTTTAGTGAAAATCAAATTATGTCGTGTATATTATCATGTTTTGAATGGTGCAGTTTGATAGATATTTTGTGGTTAAGTTGTGAACATCCTTATGTGTCTTTGGGCTATCTTAATGATTTTATAATTTTTCCTTTTGGGAGTCAATATTAAGCTTTAACTTAGTTCTTTGATTCTAATCTTTTTCTCGATCTTGAAATGATGATTTGTTTAGTGGTACCACCCTTGTGTTTAGGGAACATAATACCCTAGTTTGATGTTTTGGATTATCTTTATTTGCTAGAGGCTAGGGGTTGTAGTATTTTGGTCTTGTATAATCTTATTTATGTTCAAATGTATTTGCTTCACAATGTGATTTATGGATCAGATTCCTTATTCAACCAACTGTTATTACATCGATCATGGTTGATACATGTTTTGTATTGGTTACAAGTTACAAGTTACGATAACTATCATACGATAGTTATTGTAACACATATATTAATATGTGTTACAATAACTATCATACTATAGTTATCGTAACACTGAGCATTGTGCTATGTTAACAACGCCAAGTAAAACAATGCAACACTATGTTATGAAATGACATGTCTATGTAAAGACATGACCATGCGTGGGTTAAGCCAAGTACGGTCATGTCTCTACATAGACATGACTATTATGTTCTATATACATATGCATTCGTATGTGCTATGGAAACATATCAATAAAAGTGTTAATATTACTACCACAACATATACAAAGTGCATATATATATATATATATTTGCATATATAATTCAAAAAATACATAAAATATAATAGTTGTGAATAATTCAAATAACAATATTGAATTCTCTCTATTAAATATCTCTATTTCTAACATGGTATCAGAGCCTCTCTAGAGTAGAATCAATATAATCAAATTCTGAATTCTATCAGATCCATTATAAAATATAAGAAGAAATTAATAATGGAAAACAACATTAAAGTAGAGGACAAACTTGAAGGTGCTTCAAACTTCTTCTCATAGAAAAGACGAATCCTAACATTGCTCCAAAAAATCAAGTTAGATTCCTATGCTGTGGAAGATAAAAAGATGCCTGAAGATTAACCTGATAAATCAACTCGGAAAAGGTGTAACAACAAAGAAAAGAAGATAATAATAAGTGTTGTTAAAGACCATATTATTCCCTCTATAGCAAGACTTAAAACTGCCTTTTAAGTATTCAAAACTATTCAAGAGACATTTGAGATTAATAATACAAGTAGATTACTTACTCTCAAACAAAAACTTTTGAATTTAAAAATGAATAAAGGGGAAACCATCACATCTTACTTCCTAAGAATTTATGAATTAAGAGATCAACTATCTACCATTGGAAACAATATTGATGACATGAAGTTAACCTTAATATCAAACCTTAAATATTTAATCTTCATTCCAGATTCATTCTCAACTTTGTTCTTAATCAATCTAAACTTGTCAAATGCTTTAGATTTGTCTTTAAGAAATGCTATCCACATCATTCTAGTAAAGTCATAAAAAAAAATCATAAAATACCTTTCACCATAGAATCCTCTAGTCCTTGTGGGTCTGCTTAGATCTGTATGAACAATTTCCAATTTTTCTATTGTGGTGAACTTCTTACTGGGAAAAGAACTTCTTTTCTTCTTAGCCATAACACATTCTTTGCATATCATGTTAGTAGGTTTCATAATCTTAGGCAAATATCTTACTGCAAATGTAGTGCTTACTTTCACAATGTTATCAAAATTTATGCGACGGAACCTTTTGTGCCATAACCAACTGTCATCAATTTTAGTAATCAAACATGTCTTCTCAGCATGATTCAATTGAAATACATTACCTCTGGTTCTAGATCCAGTTTCAATCATATTACCATTCTTATCCTTGATAACACAAGTCTTCTCAGTAAACCAAACTTGATATCCCTTATCAACTAACTGTCCAACACTCAAAAGATTATGTTTCAATCTATCCACAAAATAAACATCATCAATGTTAGTCTTTCCATCAAGAGTAATAGATCCTATTCCCTTTATCAAGCAAGGTGCATTGTTTCCAACTCTAACAATTCCCCCATCATAGTTGTTAAACTTTATAAATTTCTTCATATCTCCAGTCATATGATGTGAACAACCACAGTCTATAATCCAATCAGTTTTCTTTTCTACTTGAGAAACTAAAGCTTTTTCTTCTCTAACTTTAGTTTCAAAGTTTTCTTATTTTATTGCTACAAATCCTATGTCATCACTTTCATTATCACTTTCACTTAAGATTTTCTCAATGCTAACCTCAAATTTTTCATCATTAGCATAATAACATTCTTTAGACCTTCTAGGTTTAAAGTTCTTATATTTCTTCACTCTCTTAGGGAATTTAGATGTGAAATGACCATATTCTTGACATGTCCAACATTTAAAGATTTTCTTACCTTCAGGTTCTCTTTTTAAAAGCAAGGCAATTCCTTCCTCAATCTTTCTGTCTTCTTTGGTCTTAGATCTGTTGCAATTAGCATAATCTCCACCGACACTTGTACTTCTTGACAAAGTAGGGCGAACACTACATGCGCTGAATGCTATTTCAATTCTAAGTAGATCTCCAGTCTGTCTCAAGCCTATCTCTGCTTCTTCTAATCTTCCAAGAAGAGTTTCTCTAGTAAAATTTTTAGTACAAGGTATAACTTGTTCAATCATCTGCACTGTCTACTTAAACACAGGGGCCAGTGTCTTTAAGATCTTCCATATGACTTCATCTTCAGTTTTGTTTCCTTCACAAGCTTTGATACCTGCAAAAATCTCTGATATCCTACCAATATAGCTTCTAACAGATTCATCTTCCATCATCTTTGCATCTTGAAATAAACATATCCAATTCTGCAATCTGATTCTCTTTGAATGCACATCACCTTCAAAAGTAGATTGTAAAGCTAACCAAATTTCATGAGATGTCCTTAGAGTTTTTACCTGACTGTATTCATTCTCTAGAAGATCTAGAAGAGATGAAAAAAGTGCTTCTCTGGAAAGTATGTTACACATGAATAGATCTCTTTCCTTATCAATGCAATCTTCAAGTTTGTCTTCTTCAATGATAGTTACCATTCTTTGTAATAAACCAATATCCTGGTCCTAAACATAACATATGTTTCTTCATCTTTTCTTTCCAACTATCATAGTTAACTCCATCAAACTTAGGCCTTCCTTTCCTGAAATGACTCGCCATAGATCTCCTTAAGTTGTTAAACTTTTCCTTTAAGGACTTGCTGCTCTGATACCAATTGTTAGAAAGTAAAGTCCACCAAGATAACTGAGAGGGGGGGGGGAGGGTGAATCAATTATCAGATAATAACAACTTATAATACCATTATTAGATTTCAACCATGTAACCAATATAAACAACAACCATAGAAAGATAAACATACACAATGACACAATATATGTTGCCTAGGAAACCTCTTGATTAGAGAGTAAACACCGGCGGGGATGGTACCCACAAAAGATGTACTAATATGAAAATTTCTTATGAGAGGATGGACTCTGTTAGGAGTCTTATGAAATACATTCAGTACATATTAGTCCTTGTTAGGAGACTTTGAATCCCTATTAAAAGATTCTAACCCGGTTAAGATTTATGAAAGGCAGAAGGAACCACTGTCCAAATAGCTTCAAGGGAAAGATAATTGAACTCATTGTCCAACTGATCTCTGTATTATCCAAATAGAATAATACCAATAATTATTGATCTCAGCAACTTATCTTCACTCCTTTGATTGTGCCAAAACCGCACCAACTGCTTTACCGGATCTCAATACCAGATATGCTTAATTCACATATCCTCTTACAATATCATCATATATCTCTCTTCTATACTTCATGTATGTTACAATCAGGGAAAATAATCCTTCCTTTATATCACACTCAAATAATTTACAATAGAGTTGGCCAACTAGGCTTCACCATTTACAAAATATAAATCATTACATGTTACATAATATTTCATAACCACATAAAATTGTCATCTTCCAAACTAAATAATTCTTCACATGTGTGACCTCTGACTATGTTGTCTCATCTAGGTCACCTCCAAAATATCATAAACCTCTGTACAATTTTTTATTTCTAGATTCTATCCTGGTTAGGAGATATATCTAGTTACCTCAAGATGCTTATCGGTAATACTATCCGAATACTATTTCCACTAAATTTCACATAACTGTCATGAATAATTGAATTTACGTATGCACTCTTAACCATAATCTTAGGACACAATATAGAACAAGTTCTCAACTTCACATAGCTTGATCTGTAGTTCACCACATGCGCTAATACAAATACTATTTGCTTCTCTACTAATCTCCAGTAGATCAATGTGTTGACATCAATGACAAACATAGTCATGGATGCAACATAAGCCTGCTACAGAATAACTCTGAATACTCCCCCATAGGACATATTCAGTATTCATTCCTAACATTGTAGCCTTAGAGTAGCACTTGGGAGACATGTAAGTGTCCACAATTTTTAGAATGACAAAAAAGGATAAATCTTGAGTTGATAGCCCAACGTATGAAAACATTTTAGTTTAGGTTTTTTCCCTATTGTGATACTATGGGATTCTTGTCATGGGGGAAAGCACATGCTAAAGGATGTGATAGATTAAGGGATACTAGTGGTAATATAGGGAATGCAGATTCTCTATTTCAAATTCAAGGTCGTTCTTGCAAATGGGATCTAGGTGATATTATGTGGATCAAAATGAATAAATTTTTTAATGTTACTATTGAGCTCTCCATTTTTGCTTATGCATTGATGATATATATGTTATAATTCTTCTTGATGTGTTTGTATGATGAGGGACAAAGTCGTAGTTAGTTGTTTACGAGATCCATATGATGTTCCAATCCCCATCATTGCTTGTTATGATGATATATATGTATGCACATGCTCATTTTTGTGATAGAACGTTGCAAGTACCAGACATTGACTTCATCTGAATTAGCAGGTTTGAGTGTGCCCTAACATACATCTCGATGGTGGAAGAGGGGAGGTAACATTCAGGCCCAGACTAAATCCTAACCCTAAGCCATTGTCCTACATAAGGACAAGTATCTTGTAGTCCACCCTTTTTGGATTTGTCAAGGAGAATCCTATCACCTTGACTGAGTATGGATTTGGCTTATTTTCTCATTAGTTCATCTTGAGTTTTAGTCAGGTTTATCTATGTACATCCATATATGTGTAATGATGTATTCATTAGTGCTATTATAATATGACGTTATTAAGTTTATGGAACTAGGATGGATTGCCGGTATATAAATACATATGCACACATATTGTTAGAATAAATAAATAATAATCACCATATTCATGAAATAATAATATTACGATGAAATATATATGTACATATGGATACAATGTCACATTATGACTAATAAATAATAAGTTTTCAATTATTAAATAATATTATATATTCAATTTATAATAATTTAATTAAAATATTAGTGTTAATTTTAATTCGTATTTATAAAATATCTATTTTAATATTTAATAAATGTTATTGATTAATATTAAATTATAATTATTCAATTGTGCAATGTTAAATGATATTTTATTAAAATGATATTTTAATTAAAAAATTGATAAATATATTTATTTTAAAAGATTGTTTTTGAGTTTTTCCAATTTAAAATGGATTTTGTTTTTCTTTGGAATTACTTTTTTAGTCTTGTTTTTTTAATTTTTAATTTGATTTTTAGAATTCATTTTCTAAAATCTTCATCTTTTCATTTTTTTGATTTAGGTAGAGGTATGTGGATGTTTGTTTTTAGAGAGTTTTGAAATTGGAGAAGTTTTCTATGAGGAGAATTATTCTTTTCATTTTTATCCAGAAGTTTGTGTTGAATAAATTTTAATGCGTGGGAGTCAGTCTTGTGGATCTGAAGGGTTTTGACTTTCTTCTCTTCAAATTCGATTCTACATTTTTGAGGTAGGCAATCAAGCTTTCACAGTTATTTATGAGAAATTTATTACAATCAAGAACACTCTCTAACATACTATTGTACATCTGACTTTAGGCCTTTCCAAGTGAATCTCTTCCGGACCTCTCTAGTTTTTGTAGAACTTGGGATGTCGAACTAAAGGTGAATCATGAAAATCCCTTAGCACAACCTACCTAAGACTCGATCCTTGGACCAATAATATCTAGCCCTTGAAAATAATCAACTTATTTACAAGAGTGTACCGACTGTCCTGTATAGACCCATCAATAATACCAGATGCCCACTGATCTTTGGCATACTCAACAAGGATCAAGTGTCTCCAATCCTCATATATCTCAATCATAGCACATAAATGAGGTCTCCGTGAAAGTGCATCAACAACCACGTTATGTGTACCCTTGACATATGAAATGTCAAAATCATAAGATTGTAGTTTGCTGACCCACTTCTATTTTCTCTCATTAAGATCTCACTGTCCAAAGAAATGTTTCAGGCTGTTATGATAATTTTTAATAAAAAACTCATTGCCAACTAGATACTATTTGAATTTGGCCAAGGAATGCATTATGGTCAAAATATCCTTGTCATAACACTAAAATCTCTCAGGAACCCTAAGCTTCCTACTCTCAAAGGCAATAGGATGGATATGCTAGGAAAGAACAACACCAATACCTTCACTAGAGGCATCACAATGCAAGTCAAATGGCCTAGAAAACTCTGGCAATGCTAAAAATGGTATGAAGTCATAATTTATTTGAACTTCTCAAAAAACTCGTGCACCTAAGGAGTCCACTCAAAAGAACCCTTTCAGGTCAAATAAATAAAAGGAGCTACATTGTGAGAAAATACATCTATAAATTTGCAGTAGAAAATACATAGGTCAATGAACCCTCTGAGTTGTGTCAAGATCTCAAGAGTAGGCCAATCCAGAATAGCATGTACCTTATCAGGATCCATGCAAACTCCCTTTGCACTGATAATGTGGTCCAAGTATAATAACTCCTCCATAACCAAAGTACACTTGGACTCCTTGGCATACAAGGAATCCCTATGCAAGATATCCAACACTGTATCCAAATGAGCAAGGTGATCATCCCATGTATGACTATATATGAGGATATCATCAAAGAAAACTAGAACAAATCTCCTCAACTGACTGTGGAAGACCCTATTTATGGTGGATTGGAAAGTGGCTGATGCATTAGTTAAACCAAAAGACATGACTAAAAACTCAAAGTGTCCACAATGGCATTTGAAGGCTGTCTTCTCTATGTCCTACTCCAGAACTCTAATATGATGATACCTTGATCTCAAGTCAATTTTAGAGAAGAAGCATGCACCATGTATCTCATCAATGTGTGAGATCAGATATTGGTTCTTAATGGTTCATTTATTCAACATTCGGTAATCAATGCACATCTTGAGTGAACCATCCTTTTTCTTCATCAACATAATTGATGAAGCAAAATGAGACTTACTCAACCTAATATGCCCCATGGCTAACAAATCTTGAATAGTCTTCTCACTCCCATCTTCCAGGTGCTTGGGGTGCCGGTAAGGAGTAATCATGAAGGGCTTAGTGCACTCCTCTAACCCAATGATGTGCTCAATACCTCTTTCAGGTGACCTGCTAGGTGGTATATCACTAAACACTTTGGAGTGTTTATCCCTAAGCTCCTGCATGTCTGGATGAAAAGATTCTTTCCCTATCTCATCATGTGTAGGTAACAATCTACACTTTGCTTCCCACTCAACTACATCATGACTAATAAGACACTGCATACACTTGGATGAAATCACCCTCAAGTTATCCTCTCTGATAGCCTTAAAAATATATATTTTTCCATTAATTTGAAACTTCATTTCCATGTCCTTAAGGCTAAGATAAAATGCCTCAATATTATGTAACTAGCTCATGCCCCAAACCACATCAATGCCTCCCTTATCCACAACATAGAAATCAACTTTAAGTTCATAATTATTTAACTTCATGGGAAGCTCAGAAATCATTCTGTTACACTTAACTATGTAACCATTGGCCATGTTTACTCTAATACCTTCAAATTCTTCTGGCCATATACCCCTCCTGGATACTAACTGTGAATATATAAAGTTGTGAGTAGCACCTGTATCCAATAATGCAATAAAACACTACCTTGCTAAGAGGCCCCACATCCTGAATGATCCCTCTGTCTTCATCCTAGAGAGGTACAATACCTTAAGGTTAGAATAATCTTCAACCTTTTCATCATTAACCCCTTCCTCAATAATTTCTTCCTCATGAGCAGCTGGCTATCCTTCAAAATCAGAATTATGTTCATCCTCATAAAACCATTCCATTAGCCTATTTTTTCCCTTAGGCTTCATGAGACACTCATGCTTTTCATCATATAGACCCATGTAATAAAATAAAAGTCTCTTCCTCCTTAGATCATTAAGAGTTTCTTGATCTAAAGGGACTACCATAGGTTTCTTTGAATTTGATACCTCCACTCTTTTTGGGGATGCCTTTCTATCATAGGTAGAAGTGGATGGTTTAGAAGGAAACCTATTATGAGGAGTTGAAAATTCCAAATTCCTTTCCTTGTAGGAGGATCAAGGGACTTAACCCAACCCTTGAGAGGCTCAACTAAACCCTCTATGAAGAGAATCACATGCCTCCTCTTTGAAATGTCATAAACCATCATAGAAATCCATTGAAACTCACTGATGAAAGCCTCTAGACAATTAATTTTTCTAAGTTGTGCCAACTCACGAAAATAAGATTTTGGATCCTTCTTGTCAAATCTCTCTACTAGTCTATCCACAAGCTCCTAATATGAGGAGATCTGATCATGATGTAGAGAAACTAACACATGGTACCACCAATCATGGGTTATGCCATCCAAATGTAACACAAAAAAGTGGATAGCATCCTCCTCATACATATGAAGCAATGAGAGATATGTGTCACACTGGTGAACCCAAGCTCTAGCTGTTACTTTACCACTCCCATCAAAATGAGTCAAGGTTAATTTATTGGTTTCCTATTTCAGATCATTGTTTTTATGCTTCTATTTCCCATCAGGTCTACCTCTGGATTGCTCTCTCTTCTGACTCATAAACCTATCAAAGTTTAGGTGTTATTTCACATCATATGGTAAAGCATCCCACTCTTCATGTAAAGCCAACACATCATTAGTAAATAATGCTGCCTCCTCCTCACCACTATCCTCATCTAAATCTAGCCTCAAGAAAGTAGGACATAGAGGCTTTTTATGTGTGCCTGTAGGATCAACTCAATGACCAGCTCTAGACCTATGTAAACTAACTAAGATTCTCCTAGTCCCTCTATCTTTGCTATGACCTCTAGGCCAATAAATCTACTGAAGAGTGTCAGAGAGCTCCTGTAGTACATTTTCCACATGATGCTGACCAACTACCATCCATGCTAGCTATGGACAATATTCCTGAATAATTCTCCAGCCTCTCTCTCTTCATCACTACCAGCATTACACACAAATATAGCACCCTTTGTTCCAAACTAGATTCCATGTTCTTGTTCATTCGGTGGTGTAGCTCTTCCTCTGCATGTATAATGAATTCCCAAAATAAACCTCTATCGCTGCATGCATGAACCCAATTCTGTAGGATGGTAGGATACCACTCTGATACCACTATAAAGAGACTTGCTATATCTTTCACCAACTATGCTAAAGAAATGCTATTTTTGTATTTTTTTGATAATTATACAATTTTTGCGTTTTGACAATATATGATTTTTTGGCTTTTTCAACAATATTTGAAATGTAAAAAAAAATTCAAAACCTAAATGCACAAACTCTGAATCTATTTTACTAAATGCACAAACTGTGAATTTATTTTATTTTGAAAATATAGACAACGATGTTTTGGAAATGAAATTACAAATTGATAACTATGAATGTGCACCTTTATTTGTATATGAATTGCTTCCTGCAAGTATATAGAAAAAACATAGTCCTTTAGGTATAATACATTGCCTTAAATAGGGATCACAAATCCTTTATCAGTAAACACAACCTTTAAGAAGATAATTGTTGTACCAAATAAGGGATCGCACCCTTGTAGAAACCAACACAACTCAACATATATTGGACTGCAACTAGTAATAAAGGAAAACACTCCACTAAAAATGTTGTCACAACTAGATATATCCAACACAACAATTAAGAAACATAATTCACCAATTTCAAAGCTGGCTCAAAGTGCAAACCAAGCAAAGAAGGATATTCTCAACTTGCAAGTAGAATTTGAAATTTTTAAAGAGAACTATTTCATCACAATGCAATTCATCAGAATAATATGGAATGCATCGATTTGGTCTTTGGAGCTGCATTTAAAAAATCGATCCAAAAGCTTCAACAATACACAAACGGCTAGTAGTTTGTAGTTTACACTTTTCACTTAAATCATGACTTTTCTCTTTTTTGGTTGCACATTTGAATTTGAATTAATATAATTAATGCCCATAGGCACCTTAATGCACCTTTTAATAATAACACTTAACTTATGCTTATAATGTTATTAATTAAGTATAACTTAATTAACTAACATCAATTATAACCATAGGATCATAAATCCTCAAGTAGCCCACTCAAGTACAGAAGCATCACTGATCAAATATAGCACCTAAGTGCCAAGCCAAAATGGAAACTTTCGAACATTGACTTACTATAAATAGTAATTTGACCACTAGAGACCCTCAAATCCATCTGTTATCCCATGAGGGTCACAATGGTGGGCTAACAATGCCATGTCCTTGACACCAACTAAAAAGGGAACATCACATCTTTTCAACATGTGGAGTAAAGTAAGTTGATAATATGGGTAGATTCTTTAATTTAGGTATAGATTTTAACTAATTTGCATAATCAAATTAAGATATACAAAATAACCTATGGTGATAGACAAAGAAAGGTTATTTAGATAAATTTATTGACAAAATTTATAGATGGAAAACAAATTATAACTCCTTTCTTGATGAGATCAAAGTAGAAATATCTTGCAGAGAATATGTAGAAATTACAAGGAAAACTCAAGGGTGCTACAAGAATCAAGGTCAAAGTGAGAAAAAGAATAAATTTAATGGATAATCTCAGATGAAGCCATAGCATGCAACCATACCTAAATGAGAAGATCGAGGAAAAATAAAAATCAGAGGTAAAATACAAAATAAAAGACCTCTTATGTGGAAAGTGAAAAAGAAGACACCAACAATGAACTTGGAAGAAAAAGGATTTATTTTATATGTAAGGAACCTTGGGAGACAAGTCATAGATGCAAGAGAAATGAAGAAGTAAAAGGAGAAGAATGCAAAAATGAGATGATGGAACCAAAAAGGGTGATGGATATTATTGTAAGTTCAAGATAATTATTTCAAAAATTTGTAATCAAAGAGACACCAATGAGTGTGTAAGTAGTGAAGAGAAAATTCCTTTTGTTTGGAATAAATCTTTCATGCAAGGTGAAGAAAGGGAACCTTTATTAGTAGCAGATATTTAGATTTCTAATGATTATACGTGGTAGAAAATTTTTAGTTTAAACTATAGAGAAAAGGTTTCACTTGTTGATGTGAAGAATTCAAGTTGAAGGAGGATGCCCTAGTACATACACTACTTTCTGTACTTCTAAATGGAAAGCTTTTGTGGGATTTGTAGAGTAGCTAGGTGGATAAGTATCACTTGATAAGAGATGATTTGGTTGAATATTATTTAATGAATGTCAACATGGCTACAAATCTCACAGCATTTCAAAATCCATGAGAGGTAAATATTTCAACCGCTTCTCTGGTATAGCTCTATAAATAAGGATGTTATTAGAAGCAAGGATTCATTTTATTTATTGGAAATGATGTAATTACAATATTTTTGACATAATGAGAAGTATATTAACAATGAAGAAAAGACGAAGGGTACCAAATAGAAAATATTTTCTCTCAACTTCTTTTTCTCTCATGCAAGATGATTTTGGATCTTGACATTTCACACGAAACCAATGTGTAGATAATGAAGAGTCATGCACTTTTTTCTATGCGTTCACAAGTTGATCTAGTGATTGGTTATCAAAAGTAATATGGTGAATGGAGATGCAATTGAGGTATCTTTCTTGATTTGCAAGGATGAATGTGTTGGAAATAATTCAACAATATATCTCATGGAAAAAGTGGATAAGTATTGTAGCTTGAGTAGCACATGAGAGACATGTAAGTGTCCACAATTTTTAGAATGACAAAAAAGGATAAATCTTGAGTTGATAGCCCAAGGTATGAAAATATTTTAGTTTAGGTTTTTTCCCTATTGTGATACTATGGCATTCTTCTCATGGAGGAAATCATGCTAAAGGATGTGATAGATTAAGGGATACTATTGGTAATAGAGGGAATGCAGATTCTATATTTTAAATTCAAGGTCATTCTTGCAAATGGGATCTAGGTGATATTATGAGGATCAGAATGAATAAAAGTTTTGATGTTTCTATTGAGATCTCCATTTTTGCTTATGCACTGATGATAGATATGTTATACTTCTGCTTGATGCATTTGTATGATGAGGGACGAAGTCGTAGTTACTTGTTTATGAGATCCATATGATGTTCCAATCCCCATCATTGCTTGTTTTGATGATATATGTATGCACAAGCTCATTTTTGTGATAGAAGGTTGTAAGTACCAGGCATCAACTTCATCTGAATTAGAAGGTTTGAGTGTGCCCTAACATACATCTCGATGGTGGGAGAAGGGAGGTAACATTCAGGCCCAAACTAAATCCTAACCCTAAGCCATTGTCCCACATAAGGACAAGTATCTTGTAGTCCACCCTTTTTGGATTTGTCAAGGTGAATCCTATCACCCTGACTAAGTATGGCTTTGGCTTATTTCCTCGTTAGTTCATCTTGGGTTTTACTCAGGTTTATTTGTGTACATCCATATATGTGTAATGATGTATTCATTAGTGCTATTATAATATAAAGTTATTAAGTTTATGGAACTAGGATGGATTGCCGATATATAAATATACACGCACACATATCCCATAATAAATAAATAATAATCACCATATTCATGAAATAATAATATTACGATGAAATATATGTACATATGGATACAACGTCACATTATGACTAATAAATAATAAGTTTTCAATTATTAAATAATATTGGATATTCTATTTATAAGAATTTAATTAAAATACTAGTGTTAATTTTAATTTATATTTAATAAATATTATTGATTAATATTAAATTATAATTATTCAATTGTACAATGTTAAATGATATTTTATTTAAAATTAAATTTTAATTAAAAAATTGAGAAATATATTTATTTTAAAAGAATCTTTTTGAGTTTTTCTAGTTTAAAATAGATTATGATTTTCTTTAGAATTATTTTTTAGTCTTTTGTCATTTTAATTTTGATTTTTAGAATTCATTTTCTAAAAATCTTCATCTTTTCATTTTTTTGATTTAAGTAGAGGTACGTGGATATTTGTTTTTAGAGAGTTTTGAAATTGGATAAGTTTTCTATGAGGAGAATTATTCTTTTCATTTTTATCCAGAAGTTTGTGTTGAATAAATTTTAACGCTTGGGAGTCAGTCTTGTGGATTTGAAGGGCTTTGAGTTTATTCTCTTCAAACTCAATTCTATAGTTTTGAGGTAGGCAATCGGACTTTCACAGTTATTTATGAGAAATTTATTACAATCAATAACCGTATTCTTCATGCTAGTATTTATCAGTGAATGCATGACGTCTTTTGATTATTTTGTTGACAATTCCATTCTTTTCCACCAATGCCATTCTCATATTAATATCATATTAGAATTCTGACTTGTTCTTTTGTCATGAATTTTTTTGTTTTTTTTATCGCTTTTTTCCTTACTAAAATTGTTGTTTATTTCTTAAGGTATTATTGCCTTGTTTGGTGGTTTGAATCCACAGAAAATATTGCCTCCCTTGATTGCTTGCGTTGCTTGTATAGCCCAGACTTTGTGCTTTGGTTTTGGATGTAAATTAGCTTCTATGAATATTGCCTTGTCTACATAAAAGACGCGCCCCTTCTTGGTTGAATTCTTTTTTTTTTTTTTTCTTTTTAAATGTCTTTGTTAATGTTATGACCATAAAAAAAGGTTGTGCCCAAATCTTCAGAGGTTGCTGCTTGTTTAATAAATTTATTGGATTGAATTCTTTCTAGGAAATCTATGCCATTTCCCTCCTTATAATTGCTGCCTTTTTTTGTTTTTAGAGTGTTTTGAGTTTGGTGTTTTGTAAACCATGATCAACTACACCTCCTTTTCAAATATTTGCTGGTTGTTTGCTCATTTCATAAACTAAGTTTTTTACTAGTAAATCAATGCCATTTTCGTGGCCGCTAAGCTTTCTAATTAAAAAAAATTAGTGTTACTGTTATTATTTCCTTATAAGAATTAGTGCTACTGTTATTATTTTTAGTGAAAATCAAATTATGTCGTGTATATTATTGTGTTTTGAATGGTGTGATTTGATAGGTATTTTGTGGTTAAGTTGTGAACATCCTTATGTGTCTTTGGGCTATCTTAATGATTTTATAATTTTTCCTTTTGGGAGTCAATATTAAGCTTTAACTTAGTTCTTTGATTCTAATCTTTTTCTTGATCTTGAAATGATGATTTGTTTAGTGGTACCACCCTTGTGTTTAGGGAACATAATACCCTAGTTTGATGTTTTGGATTATCTTTATTTGCTAGAGGCTAGGGGTTGTAGTATTTTGGTCTTGTATAATCTTATTTATGTTTAAATGTATTTGCTTCACAATGTGATTTATCTAGTCCATTGATTATTTTTAAAATAAAGTGTTGATATGATTGACTTATATATATATATATATAATCATATTGATCAGATTCGATATGCTTATTGATTGCATACAATATATACTTAATGGATCAGATTCCTTATTCAACCGACTGTTATTACATCGATCACGGTTGATACATGTTTTGTATTGGTTACAAGTTATGATAACTATCATACGATAGTTATCGTAACACATATATTAATATGTGTTACGATAACTATCATACTATAGTTATCGTAACATTGAGCACCGTGCTATGTTAACAACACCAAACTTATATTAACAATGCCAAGTAAAACAAGGCAACACTGTGTTATGAAATGACATGTCTATGTAAAGACATGACCATGCGTGGGTTAAGCCAAGTACGGTCATGTCTCTACATAGACATGACTATTATGTTCTATATACATATGCATTCGTATGTGCTATGGAAACATATCAATAAAAGTGTTAATATTACTACCACAACATATACAAAGTGCATATATATATATATATATATATATATATATATATATATATATATATATATATATATATATATATATATATATATATATATATATATATATATATATTTGCATATATAATTCAAAAAATACATAAAATATAATAGTTGTGAATAATTCAAATAACAATATTGAATTCTCTCTATTAAATATCTCTATTTCTAACATGGTATCAGAGCCTCTCTAGAGTAGAATCAATATAATCAAATTCTGAATTCTATCAGATCCATTATAAAATATAAGAAGAAATTAATAATGGAAAACAACATTAAAGTAGAGGACAAACTTGAAGGTGCTTCAAACTTCTTCTCATAGAAAAGACGAATCCTAACATTGCTCCAAAAAATCAAGTTAGATTCCTATGCTGTGGAAGATAAAAAGATGCCTGAAGATTAACCTGATAAATCAACTTGGAAAAGGCGTAACAACAAAGAAAAGAAGATAATAATCAGTGTTGTTAAAGACCATATTATTCCCTCTATAGCAAGACTTAAAACTGCCTTTTAAGTATTCAAAACTATTCAAGAGACATTTGAGATTAATAATACAAGTAGATTACTTACTCTCAAACAAAAACTTTTGAATTTAAAAATGAATAAAGGGGAAACCATCACATCTTACTTCCTAAGAATTTATGAATTAAGAGATCAACTATCTACCATTGGAAACAATATTGATGACATGAAGTTAACCTTAATATCCCTTAGAGGATTACCTATCACATGGGAATCTTTTATTCAATGTATAGCTAGACGTTCTTTTATACCTAAGTTTGATCAACTCAAGAATGACTGCACTCAAGAGGAATCCCAGTTAATATGTAGAGGGATCAAGCCTAACCAAGGAGAAGAGATTCAAGCTCTAAATTCTCATACAAACTTCAAAGGAAACAAATGGAAGTTCAAACATAAGAAGGGAAACCATAGCAAAAATGACAAAAATTAAGACTTTTCCAAAATACAGTGCTATAAATGTGATAAGCTTGGACATACACATAGGTTCTGTCCAGAGAGGAAGAAAATTCAAGTAGCATTAGCCGAAGTCAAAGAGGCAAAAATATCTCTATTCTTCTTGGCCTTATCAAGTCAAGTAAATTCAAGAAAAAACACTTGGATAATTGATAGCAGAGCATCACAACACATAACTAGATTCAGAGATCAATCTGAAACCCTAGAGGAAGATTATTTTGAAGAGGTTACAATTGGAGACAACTCCACCTATCCAGCAAAAGGAATTGGGACCTGCTCAATCAAATTAAAAAATGGGGTATCTCTATTATTGAAAGATGTTCTCTTTGTACCAGGCATAAAAAGAAACTTGGTCTCTATTTCAGGCTTAGCCGATCAAGGCTATCGAGTCACATTTCAAGAAGATAAAGTGTTAATATGGACTAAGAACATTAATATAAAAATGGATATCTCTATAGGGTACATGGATGGAAGCCTATATAAATTAGGCATTAACAAAAAATTAGCTCTATGTCATGAAGTATCAAAATCTAAAGAAATATGGCACAGAAGATTAGGAAATCTTGGATTTAGCACCCTTCCTTCCATAAAGAAAATCACCATAGGTATGCCTAATCTAAAATAAAATCATATTAGTACTTGTAAAGGGTGTTCCCTAGGAAAAAATATCAAAAGATATTTTCCTTCTAGTGAACATAAAATCATTTGTGTGGACCTATGTCAACTCTTTCATTAGGAGGATTTTCATACTATGTGATTTTCATTGATGACTACTCTAGAAAAACATGGATCTACTTTCTTAAAATCAAAGAATCAAATGAAGTATTACTAAAATTTAAATAATTTAAGGCATTAGTGGAAAACCAAACTGGTAAGAAAATAAAAACTCTAAGATTTGACAATGGAGGTGAATATATCTCTAAAATCTTTAAAGAATTTTTCATATATGTTGTGATTAAGAGGGAGTATACAGTACCGTATAATCCTCAATAGAATGGAGTAGCATAAAGGAAAAACAAAACCATTATTGAAGCTGCCATGACCATCATGCATGATCAAAATCTTCATACCTCATTTTGGGCCGAAGCATCTAATACTGCAGTATACATTCAAAAAAATTGTCACTCAATTCTAGAAAACATTACACCTGAAGAAGATTTTACAGGGAAGAAACCAGATCTAAGCCATATAAGAATCTTAGGATGTCCCGTATATGTTCACATTCCTAAAGAGAAAAGAACCAAACTAGAATCCTCTAGAAAGAAAGGAATATTTTTTGGTTACAGTGAAACTACTAAAGGATACAGGGTCTATATACTAGGACAAAAATCTATTGACAATATCAGAGATATCAAATTTGAAGAAAATATTGCTCTGAAAGTCTCTACACTCATAAAAGAAGGATCAAATGAGAACCCAAGGGAGAATATTACAAAAAATGATGAAATTAAGAATCAGAGGGAGAATACCTCTCAAGATGATGAAAACATAATAGAAAACAATGAACTTCCTTCATCTAACCTTGAAGATATTGAAATTCCTAACAATAAGAAAAGGCCATTATGGGCAAGAAAAATGATTGAGGAAAATAATATTGAACTAGATGAAATATTTAAAGAAAGTAAAAGAACAAGAAATCAAAAGTGCTATCTTGCACTTATGGTAGAACTTACAAAATCTAAACCATCTAATGTCAAAGAAGCTTTAACATGTCAAGCCTAGAAAGATGCAATGATCGAGGAATATCAATCTATCGTAAAAAATGATGTTTGGGAAGTAGTACCTAGACCTAAAGGGAAAATAGTCATCTCTTCAAGATGGCTATTCAAAATCAAATACGCTTTAGATGACAGTATTGAAAAACATAAGGCTAGATTTGTTGCCAAAGGTTTTTCACAAAAGGCTGGAATTGACTAAGAAGAAACCTTTGCTCTAGTCGCCCGATATACCTCTGTAAGAACCATTATAGCCATTTCTATAGCCAAAGGGTGGAAGATACATCAAATGGATGTAAAGAAAACATTTCTTAATGGTGTTATTAAAGAACTATACATAGAACAACCTAAAGGCTTCACCACTCTTGACAGTAATAGTTATGTCTGCAAATTGAAGAAAGCTCTTTATGGTCTCAAACAAGCTCCTAGGGCATGGTATGAACAAATAGACAGTTATCTCTCCAAGCTAGGGTACTCCAAAAATGAAGCTGATCCTAATATATAATTCAAAACATTCAAACGTGAAATGGTAATTCTAGTTCTTTATGTGGATGATTGATTTTGAATAGGAGAAGATCATCTTATTTCTAAATGCAAACAAGATCTCACAAATGAATTTGACATGAAGGATCTAGGGTTGTTACACTACTTCTTAGGATTAGAAGTATTACAAAAAGAAAAACATATTTTCCTAAATCAAGGAAAATACACCATGGACATAATAACGAGATTTAGTATGATGGAGTGTAAACCATTAACCACACCAATGGAAACTAATCTTCATAAACTCAAAGATGAAGCCACAAACTCAAAACCTACAGATCCTTCATATTATAGATAGCTTGTTGGATCTCTTTTGTACTTGGTAAACACTCATTTTGATATCTGCTATGCTACAAATATTTTAAGTCATTTCATGTGTGAACCAAAGAAGATTCACCTAATAGCTGCTAAACATGTTCTAATATATCTACGTGGTACAATTGGAATGGGCCTAAAATACGAGAACCTTGAGATACAACTTCAAGGATTCTTTGACTTTGACTAGGCTAGAAATTCAATCGATTGCAAAAGCACCACAAGATGTTGCTTTAGTCTTGGATCTTCTATGGTTTCATGGTTCAGTAGGAAACAATCAACAGTCGCTCAAAGTTCTACTAAAGTTGAAGATATGGCCGCTTCTATGGGACTTTCTAGGGGTCCTAACACGTGATAAGGTGTACTAGGACCCCTAGGAAGTCCGCATGACCCCTTTTGACACATTTGAATGCTCAAGTGTGTACGAGGGGATCATAGGACCCCTTAGGACACACTTGAGAGTTCAAATGTGTCAAAAGGGGTCATGGGGAATTCTTAGGGGTCCTAACATGTGATAAGGCATACCGGGACCCCTAGGAAGTCCCCATAACCTCTTTTGACACATTTGAATGCTCAAGTGTTTCTAAAGGGGTCGTAGGACCCCTTAGGACAAACATGAGAATTCCAATGTGTCAAAAGGGGTCATGGGGACTTCCTAGGGGTCCTAATGCATGATAAGGCATACTACGACCCCTAGGAAGTCCCCATGACCCCTTTTGACACATTTGAACCCTCAAATGTGTCTGAAGGGGTCCTATGACCCCATAGGACACACTTGAGGGTTCTAATGTGTCAAAAGGGGTCATGGGGACTTCATAGGGGTCCTAACATGTGATAAGGCATACTAGGACCCCTAGGAAGTCCCCATGACCCCTTTTGACACATTTGAACCCTCAAGTGTGTCTGAAGGGGTTGTAGGACACTTAGGACACACTTGAGGGTTCTAATGTGTCAAAAGGAGTCATGGGGACTTCCTAGGGGTCTTAACATGTGATAAAGCATACTAGGACCCTTAGGAAGTCCCCATGACTCTTTTTGACATATTTGAACCCTCAAGTGTGTTTGAAGGGGTTGTAGAACCCCTTAGGACACACTTGAGCATTCCAATGTGTCAACAGGGGTCATGGGGACTTCCTATGGGTTCTAATGCGTGATAAGGCATATTAGGGCCCCTAGGAAGTCCTCATGACCCCTCTTTACAAATTTGAATGCTCAAGTGTGTCTGAAGGGGTCGTATGACCCCTTAAGACACACTTGAGCATTCCAATGTGTCCATAGGGGTCATGGGGACTTCCTAGGGGTCCTAACACTTTATAAGGTGTACTAGGACCCCTAGGAAGTCCCCATGACCCCTTTTGACACATTTTAATGCTCAAGTGTGTTCAAAGGGGTCATAGGACCCCTTAGGGGAAACTTTAGGGCTCTAATGTTTCAAAAGGGGTCATGGGGACTTCCTAGGTGTCCTAACGCATGATAAGGCATACTAGGACCCCTAGGAAGTCCCCATGACCCCTTTTGAAACATTAGAACCCTCAAGTGTTTCCTAAGGGGTCTTAGGACCCCTTAGGAAGCACTTGAGGGTTCTAATGTGTCAAAAGGGGTCATGGGGACTTCCTAAGGGTCCTAACGTGTGATAAGGTGTACTAGGACCCCTATGAAGTCCCCATGATCCATTTTGACACATTTGAACCCTCAAGTGTGTTTGAAGGGTTCCTTGGACCCCTTGGGAAACACTTGAGGGTTCCAATGTGTCAATAGGGGTCATGGGGACTTCCTAGGGGTCCTAACGTGTGATAAGGCATACTAGGACCTCTATGAAGTCCCCATGACCCATTTTGACACATTTGAATGGTCAAGTGTGTCCAAAGGGGTCGTAGGACCCCTTAGGACACACTTGAGCATTCCAATGTGTCAATTGGGGTCATGAGAACTTCCTAGGGGTCCTAACATGTGATAAGGTGTACTAGGACCCCTAGGACCCCTCTGAATTCTCCATGACCCCTTTTGAAACATTTGAATACTCAAGTGTGTCTGAAGGGGTTGTAGGACCCCTTAAGACACACTTGACCATTCCAATGTGTCAATATGGGTTATGGGGACTTCCTAGGGGTCTTAACACATGATAAGGTGTACTAGGACCCCTAGGAAGTCCCCATGACCCCTTTTGAAACATTTGAATTCTCAAGTGTGTTCGAAGGAGTTTTAGGACCCCTTAGGACACACTTGAGCATTCCAATGTGTCAATAGGGGTTATGGGGACTTCCTTGGGGTCCTAATGCATGATAAGGCATAATAGGACCCCTAGGAAGTCCCCATGACCCCTTTTAAAACATTTGAATGCTCAAGTGTGTTCAAAGGGGTCATAGGACCCCTTATGACACACTTGAGCATTCCAATGTGTCAATAGGGGTCATGGGGACTTCTTAGGGGTCCTAACGCATGATAATACATACTAGGACCCCTAGGAAGTCCCCATGACCCCTTTTGACACATTTTAATGCTCAAGTGTGTTTGAAGGGGTCGTAGGTGTGTGTGTGAATTTTGTACCTAGCTGTAGGCACAACATTTCAGTAAAATATTAGAGGTTAGAAAAAATCAAAATCGTGCAGTGAAATGGAAACTAATCTAACCAGGTGATTTAGTGCCTTCTAGTAGGTGCGAGTATGATATTCTTGGATTGGACCGAGATCAGTGACCTTGATGACACCTAAAAAAATGATTTGAATGCAGAATCTAGATATGAGATGAATGCAAATTAATCTATATTTTTGGATTTTCTATGCAATAAGATGAAATAAAACTGATATGGATCTATTCTATATGAAAAAATGATATGACATGAAATTAATCTAACAATGATATGCTAAATGACATGAATGCTCAAAAATAAATGAAAATCTCACAACAGCTTTGATTCACAAAGATGGATTCTTCGATCACCAATTCGCCAGTGTGAGGATGCAATTCGTGGATGGATTCCAAATGAAGAGTTGAGGCCTTAATTTATAGAAATCTAGGACTTTGGAGGTGCATGGAAAAAACCATAAATCACTCTTGATAAACTCAAGTTGATTTTTAAGTTATGAAGAATTTAGAGATAGATTAACTCACAAAATCATGCAAATCAACTTTTTAATTTAAATCAGAACTCGAGATCAGCTTTCAACTCAAAAGAGAGTTGAGTTTATTTTTAAAACAACTTGAATTGATTTTTTGATTTAAAGTTTAACTATTTTCTGGATGTCCATAATTAATTATGAATTAATTAAATAAATAAAGTGATTTATCCTCAACTTAACTGATTTTTTTTTTTAAAAAAAAATTGATTTATGGGTTAATCAATTATTAAATCAAACTTTTATTCAAAAACAATATTATTAAATTTGACAATTGACATTAATTAATTAAATAAGAATTTAATCAATTAGTCATAGGATATTTGATTTATTGTCAAAATTTAAATAATACAATTTAGGAATAAATATAATTAAATCCAATTAAATAATTAAGTGGCAGTACTAAATCTAATTAATTAAATATTTATAATATTCAATTAATCAAACTTTAGGATAAATAGGATTTATCACCAAATAATCATTAAATTAAACATAATTAGGATAAATAAGAATAAGGAATATTCCCCGATGTAGAATTTAGGATAATCAATTAAGATTCAATAATGTGCTGATGTGCCTTAGGTTAGGACTTTGATGTCGATTTCATTTGATGTGTCGATATAGGAGGTTAATGAACCTATAGCCCATTTTTGGGGTATTACATTTTGCCCCTCTTTGAATTACTGTGCGAAGTGCAGTGGTTCAAAGATAGTCTATGTATGATGTTGAAACTAATGTTTGAAATTGAAATTGATATGAGACAGAAACTGTGATATGAGACAGAAACTGATTGAAAGATTCAAAGATATTAGGTCCTGAATGACCAAAGATAATTTTAACTATAACAACAATGAACTGATGATTGTGAAGAAGTGTCAAAACACCTGATTCTAAACCTTATGATTGCGAAGAAGTGAGTGACCAATTCCAAACCCGATTGTCGATAAGAATCAGATTGGTATCACATCTGAACCCTTCAGCTATGAAGAACCAAGGAAATAACACTAATGAATCGATGATTATGAAAAAATGATACAGTTTACAAGATTAAGAGAATACCAGATTGATATGGATCTTGATGAATCTGATATGCCTCGAGCGATGATTGATTTTCCCCAAGAGATGAGGTCTTTTTGATGAATCAACAACTAGACGTGGTTGTTGTCTTGATTACTGAGGAAAGATTTGATTTCAAATTTAGATTACAGACTTTGAATGATGTCCAATACCATGCCCCCTTCGGGATGAAAATTTAAATCTAACAAGAAAAGTCAGCGTTAAATGGTTTAGAAGCATGTTAATTGATTTGAGAAGTAGTTATACACATTCGAGAATGCGTTCTACATCGTTGGAGGTCTTGGAGACCAAGTTTGACTAGGTTGAAATTCAAATAGTTTGATATAATATAATTAGTTAAGTTGAATTATGGATTTCTTTGAAGATTGAAGGTTGATTATGCAAGTAGTGAATAATATAAATGATCTTAGATTTCAATTTTGATCTTGAAAAAGGATTCTACTTGCTGTTTCGTTGGAGGAACCTTCATATAATGCTCAGTCCTTGCGTCATGTTTAGCATTTTTGGTTTTAAAGAATCATTTAAGTGTTCAAGCAATTTGTGAGATCATGAAAAGTGCAAAATTAAATGCAAACCTAGGACCTAGTCACTGATCATGTGTCGATCATTCTCATCATTGAATTTTTAGGTAACTAGATAAATCAATACAATGCCCACTAGTTATGAAACCATAGACATATGAATATTGATTTTGTTTTCAGAATGTCAGATTAGATATAAGCACCAAGGCATAAGTGCCAGGATGACCTAAATATCATGTCCATTTTGATATAGCAATTTGTATAAGCATCAAAACACATATGCCATGATGACCAGAATACGCCTTGCGTACAAACACATCAAACAATCAAGAGATCATTCTAAATCCAATGTGAATTACCCGTAGTGACCCTTTATCATTCACATCCTTAGGTAAGATTACATTTCATAGTAGGAGAAATAACTCACTCAAAAAAGACAATAGTTAGATCAAACTTCCTTGAATTTTATGGGTATCAATGGTCAAGGTATGCATGGCCATCCAATTTGAGATAGAGGCTCTTACAGTCAGACACCCTTTCAATCTAGAATTTCCAAAGTTGTTAGATTTTCATATACAAGAAGAAAATAAAGAAAAGATTATGCCCCCAGTCATCACTCTCTAAATCCCATAAAGGACATCATTGAAGAGCTCGAAGGGACACAATATGCAAAAATATCAATGTGAATCAGTAAGCATACAAAGAGATAAAAGCATGAAGCACAAATTGTTTTCAGTTTGTGTTTGATGTTTGATTGCATTGTTGTATATGCAAAATCCTTTCTGGAGATGAGATAGACTGATTGACTCAAATGAAGCTTCAAATGACTCTGACTGGAGATGACACATCTAAAGTATACCGGAGGCCACAGGATATGAGATTGATTGCCCCCAAGTTTGAACATTGATAGGATACAAACACTTTAGCTGATTGGTGTATAGACTGACTTATTGAAAATAGGAATGTAGGAACAAACCAAGAGATATGTACAAACTAAAGCAAGACTAAAAGCTGGGAAAGACCAAGATTGCGCTGATAGATGGAGCATTTTGAAACAAGTGGTGCCCATTTGCCCAGGTTTTCACCATCTTGGTAGAGATTCTATTTTTGCTACCAAGGCGCCTGTTTCCAGGTTTTCACCAAGGCACTTTTTTTTTTTCTCATTTTTTTTGTATTTTTATTTTTCCCAATTTTTTTTGTCAATCATCAAGGTGCCTATTGCTAGGTTTTCACCAAGATGTTCATTTTTTCAGGACTTTTTCTAATTTTTCTAATTTTTCAGGATATTTTACCATAGATTGAATGCCTTAGGTGTAGAATTTCTTTAGATGGAGAATGTTGATTGGTTCTCAGAGCTGTTCTCCTTCAGTCATTGAGAGTTGATAGGCACTAGAGCCAAAAGTAGTAGTGATAACAAAGGGACCTAGCCAGTTGGGTTCAAACTTCCCCTTGCATTCTCTATGTGATTGATTTTTAGGATTCTCTCTCAAGACTAGATCTCCAACCTGAAATTCTCTGTATCTGACTTTCTTGTTGTAACCTCTAGACATTCTCTTCTGATACACTCTGAGATGATCATACGTTGCTTGTCTGCGCTCATCTAGTAGTTCAAATTCTTGCAACCTAGATACTCTGTAGTCATCATCATTTACTAGACCATGCATTCTGATTCTTAGTGATGGGATTTCAACCTCAATAGGTAGTACCGCTTCATACCCGTAAACTAAAGTGAAAGGTGTAGCCCCAGTGGGCATTTTGATACTTTTTTTGTAGGCCCAAAGAGCTAGATTGATCATGAGATTCCAGTCTCTTCCTGTCTTATTAACTGTATGATGTAAGATTTTCAATAGATTCTTGTTAGAAGCCTCTGCTTGTCCATTCCCTTGAGGATAGTAGATAGATGACCAATGTTGTGTAATCTTGAATTTGGCACATAAATCATCTAGATCTTTGTTCTTAAATTGTCCACCATTATCTATGATTATAGAATGTGGAATACGATACCGACATATGATATAGTTTGAGATGAACATAGATATTTGTTTTCTAGTTTCTTGTGTCAAAGGGACTGCTTCTACCCATTTTGTAAAATAATCTGTAGCTATGATTATATGGGTATGTCCATTAGAAGAATGAGGATGTATAGATCCTATAAGATCAAATGCCCATTGGTGAAAAGGCCATTGTGTAGTAAATGGAATTAGATCTCTCCTTGGAGCATGAATTAAGTTGCCATGCACTTGGCACTTTTGATAGTTCTTAGCAAACTTGATAGACTCTTTCTCCATTTCAAGCCAATAGTACCCAACCCTAATAATTTTTTGAGCTAGTGTTAAACGGTTTGAGTGTGAGCCACATATACCCTCATGGAATTCTTCTAACACTCATTGAGACTCTTCCCATTCTAAACATCTGAGCGTACCATCTAGACCTCATTTGTAAAGATCATGATCAATGATGACATATTGGGAGGCATTACAGATAAGGTATCTCTTTTCATGGCAGTTGAAGGTATTGGGAATGATTTGGTCTTAGAGATAGGAGAATAGGTTTTTGTATCGGGATGAATCATGACCAACAATAGTGAAGATCATGCGGGTTTTAGGGGAATCATATACAAGATAAGATAGTGCTTCCACCAAGAACTCATAGTTTAGCTCATGGTCAGGCTGCTGTAATAGAGTAGACAACCTTGCCATTGCATTGACAACCTTATTCTCTATTCTAGGTATTTTCTCAAATGTTATAGATATGAAATACTTCTTTAGATCATCTACCATTCTTTTGTATGGAATGGGATTTTCATCCTTAGTTTGGTACATGTCATTGACTTGATGGATAACAAGTTGGGAGTCTCCATGAATGTGTACCTCTGTCAATCTCCACTCAATTGCTAGTTTCATGCCATTAAGAAGGGCTTCATATTTTGCAATATTTTTTGTGCAAGGGAAATTTAATCTGAATGCTTTAGGTATGGAGTATCCTTGATGAGTTATAAATAATATGCTTTCTCCTAATCCATTTTGAGTATAGGAGCCATCAAAGAATAGCTTCCATTCTCTAGAAGAAAGAGTCATGATAGAGGAATTTGGAAATTCCATTTGCATTGGTGTATCATCAATCATAAGTGCATCTACTAATTGATCAGCAATAACCTATCCTTTTATAGCTTTTCTTTCAACATATTCAATGTCAAATTCACTTAAGAGCATGGCCCATTTAGCTAATCTACCCGTGAGGGCGGCTTTTCTTAGTAGATACTTTAGAGGATCAATATTAGCTACCAAATGTGTGGTATGCACCAACATATAATGTCTCAATTTCTGTGATGCAAAGATCATAGCTATAAAAGCCTTCTCAATCATAGAATAATTCTTTTTGTATGCCACAAATGTTCTACTAATATAGTATATAGCTCTTTCCTTCTTATTCTCATCATGTTGTGCAAGCAATGCCCCCAGTGATGTATCTATTGTGAAAACATACAAGATCAATGACTTCCCTTATATAGGAGGCATCAAGATAGGAGGATTTGATAGATGTTTCTTGATATGGTTAAAGTTGTTCTCACATTATTCATTCCATGCAAATGTCACACCTTTGTGTAATGTCTTTGTAAAAGGTTGTGATATGTCTGCTAGCTGAGATATGAAGCATCTGATAGATTGAACTCTCCCTTGCAATGTCCTCATTTGACTGATGTTTTTGGGAGGTTGCATCTCCATGATAGCCTTTACTTTAGCTAGATCAAATTCAATGCCCTTCTTTGAAACTATGTATCCTAAGAGCTTTCTAGAAGTGACACCAAAAGCACACTTCTTAGGATTTAGTCTGAGACTAAATTTTTCCATTCTGTCTAGTATCTTGCTCAAGTCATGTAGATGTTAAGCTCTAATCATAGATTTTGCTAAAGTATCATCAACATAATCCTCCATAGTCCTATGCACCATGTAATGAAAAATAGATTTCATGGCTCTCTAATATGTAGCACCAACATTCTTAAACCCATATGGCATGACATTCCAATAGAAGGTGCTCCATGCACATGTGAAAGTAGTTTTCTCTTGATCTTTTGGAGCAATTTTTATTTGATTATATCTAGAAAAACCATCCATTAAAGAATACATCTCAAAACCCGCAGTCATGTCCACTATCATATCAATGTTAGGTAGTGGAAAGTCATCCTTAGGGTATGATCTATTTACATCTCTAAAGTCTGTGCACACTCTGATTGATTTATCTAGTTTTGAAATAGGTACAATATTAGAGATCCATTCTGCATAATCAATAACTCAGATGAATCCAGCTTTTAGTAGTTTCTCTAATCTAGCTTTGACCAAGAGTGCAACATGAGGATGCATCTTTCTTAATTTTTGTTTAACTAGTTTTACTCCAGGAGCTATAGATAAACGATGCATTATAAGATCAGGATCCAACCCTGACATATCTGAATATTTCCATGCAAAGTTGATCTTCTTCTCTGTGAGGAAGGTTGTAAATTTTTGCTTCTCTTCTTTTGATAAAGATTGTGCTAAATGGATCAACTATGGTTCCTCTACTATTTTGAAGTTGATGGATTGAGTGGGCTCAATTAGAACTGGAGATCTGTCCTATAAATGACTTGGAAGGACATCAAATATCTCATCCTTAGGCACCTTAGAGAGGTTTTCACCTTCAGATACATCTTTTATTTTTACTTTTTTAGGTTTTGAGACTTTAGGAAAATGCTCATAGGGAATGAGATCATCAGTGGTGTCTGAATCATCACTATCAAATTGTTCTATTTCTCCCTTTAGTTGATTTGCTACTGATGGGGAGGTTAGGATAGACTAGCTAGTATATGCCTCTGACCCTCAACTAGGATCCTAGTGTTCTCTTGACACCTACTAAGGTCTATAGGATTTACCTCTTCTCAAGGATCCCCTAATGTTTTCTAACCTAGCCACCAAGTATAGCTTCATCAACTTGCAACTTTCCAAGCACTTCTTCCTAGCACCATCCCTTACATAGGCTTATAAGGGTCTTTTAGGGTTTAGTTACCTTCCCAAGATCTGATAGAGAAATTGATGATTTACAAGGTGTTTTTGGGACATTTGAATCATCTCCAAGGCACCAGTGAGGTTGGGTTATCACCCGATTTCATACTTCCTTCCCAAAATAGGGCTACAAGGAAGAGCCCTAATTAGGCCTCCTTTCGGGTTTATAGGGTTTTTGACACCTTCTCTTCACAGTACCAAGGCTAGAGTTCTTAATTAACCCACACTCATTTGCATATACCTTAAGGATTTTTGGGGTTTTAAGTCACCAACAAGCCGTACAACACCTGAACCAAGATTGAGGGTTTTAAGGACTTTTTAGGCCTCAGTGTGTCACTGAACTGTTTGGCTTTGTACAACAACCTTCTTGGATTTATCAAGCTCTCTCTTTCCCAACATATTGTCTTCATACATGTCCCTTGACTTCCTCCAAAGGGATTTCTTTGAAACTCTTTCCTCTATCTTCTAGAGCACTTTTACTGCTGACCTTACCTAGTCGGGCATTGCTTTAGCTTGCCTAGGGCTTGGTCAAACAAATGGTTGCACTCACAATATAGGGCCTTGAAAACATATACATACAAGGTAGGGTCTATACTACCAAATTACAAAGAACCATGGTGTGGCCACGGTGGGAAATGGAGTTACAACCCTACATCTTCAAGTCTCTCCAAACTGGCAGCAGACTGTCTAAAGCAAAGAAATGAACAAAATGAACACTAAAACTTGAAAGAATTAAACCTAGCACACACATATGAAACTATAAATACACATAAAAATGTCTCCTACAAATATTCACCAAAATTTACTCTATTCACATGCAATCAGTCCATAAAACAGTGACTGTTACACACAATACTACGTTCAGATTGGTTTTTCCATATAGTAGTTGTACAATAACAATACCAATCCCTGAATTAGGGTTTTTCAAGTCATTTATAGTCTTTACCTTATGATTGGATTTTTATTAGGGCTTGGAGCCACTTTGATAAGGTTTAGACCTTATGTGAGAAAATTTGCTAAGTAACTTTGAAAAGTTGCTAGCAACTTTTGGAGCAACTTTTCTTGCTCATGCAACTTTTGTTCACACTCACTTTCAAGACCAACCTTAGGTCTGTTACAAAGCACACTTGTGATAAAAATTTCCAAAACCTTATTGTAAGACTATGACCTCATGAAACTAGTAGGGATCTTAGGATGACAACAGGCCCTGAGCCACTATGCCAGCAGACTGACAAACCAACTAAACTCTAGGACCTAGCCTAGGCCTAGACACACAAAATGAGCTTAGCTCTTATTATAATTACAAGATTCACTTAAGAAGTTCAACACAACAAAATTATATGGTGGGAGCCCTTAGAAGGGTGCTTCTACACTGTAATCCCCCTTAGCACCAACTAAGGCACTTTGGGGTCAAGAAGAGCCAGATCAACTCCAAATTTCTTGAACTGTCCTTCCTCAATCTAGGTGGCTTTAGATTCAGGCTGATCCATCCATTTGATTAGATGCTCCATGTAAAATTGATGTCTATTAGTCTTCTTCACTCTAGATTCTAATATCTTCTCTGCTTTGGTTGGTTTCCTCTTGGGCATTGCATTGGTGTCTATGTCTTGCAACACCTTTGGTGGATCCATACCTTGTTGTTTGATGTCTCCTTTGAACATAACCAAGTCTACTACATTAAACACTAGTGAGATGGCTAAGTCTGATAGCAAGTCTAGCTTGTAGGCATTCTCTCCATATTTGGCTAGAATTTAACAAGGTCCTACTCTTCTCATTTGTAGCTTGGTGGGCATGCCCTTCTACATCCTTGCTTTGTCACTAATACATTTTGGGCCATTTTGCGACGGCTATGTGTTGCAATTGCGACAGCTATGTGTCGCAATAGCAACACCCATAGACGTCGCTGTTTTTTAGTCGCAAATTGCGACGTCTATGGGTATCCGTCGCAATTGCGACACCTATCCGTCGCAATGTGGCTAAGATTTAAGAAGCGGCATGGCCGTCGCCCCCCCGTCGCATGGCTTCGGAGGGCCATCGCAATCGCGACGGACCTCCCAAGCAATTGCGACGGGCGCCTGCATCGCCTTGCGACGGGTTTCCGTCGCAATTGCGACGCCCGTGGGTGGATTAAAAAAAAAATTTAATTTAATACATTGCTTATGAACCACATTAATGCTTTTTTCTTTCAACAAATGAGGACAGCCACTGTAAAGACAACATGATAATGTACACTCACTGTAAGGACAGTCACAAATGAGGACATCTCACAGTGACTGTCCCTAGTGTAATTGCCACTATTCAGCCACATTAATGCTTTTCTTCTTCAACAAATGAGGATAGTCACTGTAAAGACAACATGATAATGTACACTCACAGTGAGTGTACATTATCATGTTGTCTTTACAGTGACTATCCTCATTTGTTGAAGAAGAAAAGCATTAATGTGGCTGAATAGCAATACATTCAAGTGGCAATTACACTAGGGACAGTCACTGTGAGATGTCCTCATTTGTGACTGTCCTTACAGTGAGTGTACATTATCATGTTGTCTTTACAGTGAGTGTACATTATCATGTTGTCTTTACAGTGTCAATATATGCATTATTACTTAAACTGAAGAGTACTCTAAATAATATGTCATTGTGGAGTTCTGATTGCTTCCAATTTGATATACGCTTGTTCTACTTATGTATCCAGCATCATGTAAGAAAAGTTGATGCTTTTAAATAGATTCATTTAGCCATGAAATGCCTGTGCATGTTACATACAAGATTCCAAGGCCCAAAACTGATTACTCATTATAATTCATGTACAGAATGATAATCAACCACAACGAGGCATGCGTAGGCGCTGCTTAGATTTTGAGGCATCAGAAGCTCGTAGAAGAAACTTGACCAATGGCTCATGGAATGCAACAAACTTATTGCCTAAAACAGGAGCATTGGTAACCACAGATGATGGTTTTGAAAAGAACACTTCACCATCAATGTCACGTGAGGGAACTGCAATTTCTGATGGCAAGTAACTTGTAGTATATAAGAGAGATGCAGGTACAGATGCTGGGAATACATTGCTAATGAACCACATTAATGCTTTTTTCCTTCAACAAATGAGGACAGTCACTTTAAAGACAACATGATAATGTACACTCACTGTAAGGATAGTCACAAATGACGACATCTCACAGTGACTATCCCTTGTGTAATTGCCACTTGAATGTATTGCTATTCAGCCACATTAATGCTTTTCTTCTTCAACAAATGAGGATAGTCACTCTAAAGACAACATGATAATGTACACGGGCTGTAAGTGTACATTATCATGTTGTCTTTACAGTGACTGTCCTCCTTCAAGTGGCAATTACACAAGGGACAGTCACTGTAAAGGCAACATGATAATGTAGAGAAACGTTGTCATTTGTATTTTCAACAGTGCCGAGAGAGATTCCCTCCGTGAAATCACAGCTACAATTTCTGAGTACGTTGGGTTTATTTTTCTTTTGCCATTATTATGTAATCTGGTATTCAGCTGTTACAGAGCTAAAATACCCAGAAATGAGGACATATCTGTGTTGAATTTATTGTTAGCGGCTCTGGTTATTTAGAAGTTTAATTTTATTTGTTCATCTTTCAAGCACAAACGTTTTCTGGACCGTAACATCTTCATTGTTTCGGGTATGCAATGAAACAGCCGTAACTTACAACTACCTTCACGGTACTTGTGTACATTATCATGTTGTCTTTACAGTGACTGTCCTCATTCAAGTGGCAATTACACAAGGGACAGTCACTGTGAGATGTCCTCATTTGTGACAAGGACAGTCACACGAGGACATCTCACAGTGACTGTCCCTTGTGTAATTGCCACTTGAATGTATTGCTATTCAACCACATTTATGGGCCCGTTTGGACCCCAGCACACAGTAGCATCTACAGAGAAGAATATCCCAGGTGTAACAAGTTGTAAGAATATACCAACAGTTCTAAGAAGTTCCCTAGCACATAGTAGCATCTACAGAGAAGAATATACAACATGAGGGCAGCCACTGTAAAGACAACATGATAATGTACACTCATTGTATGTGTACATTATCATGTTGTCTTTACAGTGACTGTCCTCATTCAAGTGGCAATTACAGAAGGGACAGTCATTGTGAGATGTCCTCATTTGTGACAAGGATAGTCACACATGAGGACATCTCACAGTGATCGATTGTCCCTTGTGTAATTGCCACTTGAATGTATTGCTATTGAACCACATTAATGCTTTTCTTCTTCAACAAATGAGGACAGTCACTCTAAAGACAACATGATAATGTACACTCATTGTAAGGACAGTCACAAATGAGGACATCTCACAGTGACTGTCCCTTGTGTAATTGCCACTTGAATTACACAAGGGACAGTCATTGTGAGATGTCCTCATTTGTGACAAGGATAGTCACACATGAGGACATCTCACAGTGATCGATTGTCCCTTGTGTAATTGCCACTTGAATGTATTGCTATTGAACCACATTAATGCTTTTCTTCTTCAACAAATGAGGACAGTCACTCTAAAGACAACATGATAATGTACACTCACTGTAAGGACAGTCACAAATGAGGACATCTCACAATGACTGTCCCTTGTGGGATTGCCACTTGAATGTATTGCTATTCAGCCACATTAATGCTTTTCTTCTTCAAAAAATGAGGATAGTCACTCTAAAGACAACATGATAATGTACACAGGCTGTAAGTGTACATTATCATGTTGTCTTTACAGTGACTGTCCTCCTTCAAGTGGCAATTACACAAGGGACAGTCATTGTAAAGGCAACATGATAATGTAGAGAAACGTTGTCATTTGTATTTTCAACAGTGCCGAGAGAGATTCCCTCCGCGAAATCACAGCTACAATTTCTGAGTACGTTGGGTTTATTTTTCTTTTGTCATTATTATGTAATCTGGTATTCAGCTGTTACAGAGCTAAAATACCCAGAAATGAGGACATATCTGTGTTGAATTTATTGTTAGCGGCTCTGGTTATTTAGAAGTTTAATTTTATTTGTTCATCTTTCAAGCACAAATGTTTTGTGGACCGTAACATCTTCATTGTTTCGGGTATGCAATGAAACAGCCGTAACTTGCAACTACCTTCACGGTACTTGTGTACATTATCATGTTGTCTTTACAGTGACTGTCCTCATTCAAGTGGCAATTACACAAGGGACAGTCACTGTGAGATGTCCTCATTTGTGACAAGGACAGTCACACATGAGGCCATCTCACAGTGACTGTCCCTTGTGTAATTGCCACTTGAATGTATTGCTATTCAACCACATTTATGGGCCCGTTTGGACCCCAGCACACAGTAGCATCTACAGAGAAGAATATCCCAGGTGTAACAAGTTGTAAGAATATACCAACAGTTCTAAGAAGTTCCCTAGCACATAGTAGCATCTACAGAGAAGAATATACAACATGAGGGCAGCCACTGTAAAGACAACATGATAATGTACACTCATTGTATGTGTACATTATCATGTTGTCTTTACAGTGACTGTCCTCATTCAAGTGGCAATTACAGAAGGGACAGTCATTGTGAGATGTCCTCATTTGTGACAAGGATAGTCACACATGAGGACATCTCACAGTGATCGATTGTCCCTTGTGTAATTGCCACTTGAATGTATTGCTATTGAACCACATTAATGCTTTTCTTCTTCAACAAATGAGGACAGTCACTCTAAAGACAACATGATAATGTACACTCACTGTAAGGACAGTCACAAATGAGGACATCTCACAGTGACTGTCCCTTGTGTAATTGCCACTTGAATTACACAAGGGACAGTCATTGTGAGATGTCCTCATTTGTGACAAGGACAGTCACACATGAGGACATCTCACAGTGATTGTCCCTTGTGTAATTGCCACTTGAATGTATTGCTATTCAACCACATTAATGCTTTTCTTCTTCAACAAATGAGGACAGTCACTCTAAAGACACCATGATAATGTACACTCACTGTAAGGACAGTCACAAATGAGGACATCTCATAGTGACTGTCCCTTGTGTAATTGCCACTTGAATTTATTGCTATTCAGCCACATTAATGCTTTTCTTCTTCAACAAATGAGGATAGTCACTCTAAGGACAACATGATAATGTACACTCACTGTAAGTGTACATTATCATGTTGTATTACAAATGGACCTTATGTTGGTCGGGATATAAGTGCAAAAAAAAAAAGGAACGTTGTCATTTGTGTTTTCAACAGCGCCGAGAGAGATTCCCTCCGCGAAATCAAGCGGGTTATCATTTGTGTTTTGAACAAAGCGGGTTGTCATTTGTGTTTTGAACAACACCGAGAGAGATTCCCTCCGCGAAATCAAGCGGGTTGTCATTTGTGTTTTCAACAGCACCGAGAGAGATTCCCTCCGCAAAATCACAGCTACAATTTCTGAGTACGTTGGGTTTATTTTTCTTTTGTCATTATTATTTAATCTGGTATTCAGCTGTTAGAGAGCTAAAATACCCAGAAATGAGGACATATCTGTGTTGAATTTATTGTTAGCGGCTTTGGTTATTTAGAATGCTTCCCCACAATACTTAATTACACAAGGGACAGTCACTGTGAGATGTCCTCATTTGTGACAAGGACAGTCACACATGAGGACATCTCACAGTGACTGTCCCTTGTGTAATTGCCACTTGAATGTATTGCTATTAAACCACATTTATGGGCCCGTTTGGACCACGACACACAGTAGCATCTACAGAGAAGAATATCCCAGGTGTAACAAGTTGTAAGAATATACCAACAGTTCTAAGAAGTTCCCTAGCACATAGTAGCATCTACAGAGAAGAATATACAACATGAGGGCAGCCACTGTAAAGACAACATGATAATGTACACTCATTGTATGTGTACATTATCATGTTGTCTTTACAGTGACTGTCCTCATTCAAGTGGCAATTACAGAAGGGACAGTCATTGTGAGATGTCCTCATTTGTGACAAGGATAGTCACACATGAGGACATCTCACAGTGATCGATTGTCCCTTGTGTAATTGCCACTTGAATGTATTGCTATTGAACCACATTAATGCTTTTCTTCTTCAACAAATGAGGACAGTCACTCTAAAGACAACATGATAATGTACACTCATTGTAAGGACAGTCACAAATGAGGACATCTCACAGTGACTGTCCCTTGTGTAATTGCCACTTGAATTACACAAGGGACAGTCATTGTGAGATGTCCTCATTTGTGACAAGGATAGTCACACATGAGGACATCTCACAGTGATCGATTGTCCCTTGTGTAATTGCCACTTGAATGTATTGCTATTGAACCACATTAATGCTTTTCTTCTTCAACAAATGAGGACAGTCACTCTAAAGACAACATGATAATGTACACTCACTGTAAGGACAGTCACAAATGAGGACATCTCACAGTGACTGTCCCTTGTGTGATTGCCACTTGAATGTATCGCTATTCAGCCACATTAATGCTTTTCTTCTTCAACAAATGAGGATAGTCACTCTAAAGACAACATGATAATGTACACGGGCTGTAAGTGTACATTATCATGTTGTCTTTACAGTGACTGTCCTCATTCAAGTGGAAATTACACAAGGGACAGTCACTGTGAGATGTCCTCATTTGTGACAAGGACAGTCACACATGAGGACATCTCACAGTGACTGTCCCTTGTGTAATTTCCACTTGAATGTATTGCTATTCAACCACATTTATGGGCCCATTTGGACCGCGGCACATAGTAGCATCTACAGAGAAGAATATCCCAGGTGTAACAAGTTGTAAGAATATACCAACAGTTCTAAGAAGTTCCCTAGCACATAGTAGCATCTACAGAGAAGAATATGGGTCAACGAGGTTGACTTCAAAGCCATGCAATCTAATGGTAATAGTAATATCATAATTTGACATACTATCAGAAATACTTCCTAAATAGACTATTTAATCTTATAAGAGATGGATTCATGAGAACTATTATTTATGAAATATGAGTCAATGACTTTAATTAAAAAAATTACACAATCTAATTCTTGTAAAAATATCAAAATTTGACACATTGAAAATACCTTCCAAAAGTATCGTTAATTGATTAATATGAATCACTACTCATGAAATATAATTTTATAAACCTAATCTAAAAACTACACAATAAAAATCTTAATAGCAATATTGTAAGAAACTATTCCCAAAAGCAAGCCTAATAAAATTTGATGAAAATAATTTTTGTTTCACTCAACTTTGACATTCACAACTTCCTCTTTTATTATAATAAGAAAAAAAATGTCTTTTTAGATATACCTCATGAACCATACTCGAATAATCTATCATTTTTCTTTTCAAAAACATATTTGCAGAGCCTGCTTCTTTTACTTGTTTGTACTTTTATCTCTCTGATGGAAAGGGTTCCTTCAGGACACATTTTTCCAAGTTCACTGCTTGAGATATTTGAGGAGGGTTCCCCTGCTTGAGTATCCATCCAACCCATATTCGAGTAGTTCTACAATTGCACAGTCTAAATTAATAATACTGACAATTGAATGACGAATGATGATACATAGAATTGATATAAACTAATCCTAAAAACACTAAAACATTATTAATATATTTATATTTCATAAATAAAATTGATATAAAAGATTTGGAAAGATACATTAAAAAATAGAAAAACAGTAATTTATAATAGAAGGAAACTTAAATTGCTATTTAAAAAAAAAACAAGAGTCTTAAATCTTATCATTTTGTTTCATTATCATCCATAAGTACACACCTCTAGCATAATAATTATATTTTACCACCCATAAAATGAAAAAAAGATTTTCACAAGAGAAATTGAAGCTAGATTATAAAAATGAACCATCTTATTGGAAACTGGAACTGTTATCATACCCAAAAGGACTACAAAATTTCACCTTATCATACCCAGATTGTTGCTTTGCCTGGCGGAGGGAAATTTGATCAGTAAAATTGACACAGAGTATGTTGTCTCCATTGTCATGCTGGATAACAAAACACCAACTTTAATGGGCATGTACTGTCCCTTGTGTAATTGCCACTTGAATGCATTGCTATTTGATGCAGGGGCATCCCTAATGCAAGCCAAAGACACCATGATTGAAGGAAGTTTCCATGAAGCCAAGGAGTCAAATCCTATCAATTGGAACATAAGATTTTCACCTTGGAGCTTTGAAGGATTGACTGGTGAAAGGTCCTTTTGATTGACAAATCAGAGTCTTTTTGAATGACAAATCAGAGTCTTTTTGAATGACAATAAATTAGAATAGGAGTTTTAGATGTTTTCTTGGTTTGTAATAAATATTAAGGATTGATCTTATCTCCTTATAAACATCCACTTGTTGGACACAAGACCCCTTGGTGACTTATAAACCTTGGGCATCTTTTGAGTCCTTGGATGAAATGAGCATAGTAAGTGTTTATTAGGTGTCTTTTAGATGTTGTTAAGAAGTTTGAAGGTCCAAAATAACTTTAATAAGGCTCCTAAAGTTTCACAACACATTTTTAACCTTCTCGGCAAAGTTGTTTGCAAAGTTGTAATGCAACTTTAAAAGTTGCTTAGCAAAGTTGACATTTGTTGGATAAACTGTTCTAACCACCTAGATGGTTGAACCAACATTTGGAGAGCCTATTTTAGGCTTCAAATGGTCGAAGACAGACAGAGAACCAGTATTGTAATCATTTTGCTTTCATAAAAAATAAAAATAACCCTGTTTTAGTGCATTTCTGGTGAAAAACGAACTCTGTACGGCTGTACGGATGGTGGTTGGATGATAAAATTTGCCTGGAAGTTGTAATAGTGACATCTGATGCTTTGGAAGTTGGTTTGATTGATTCTCTTTGTTTTATATCTAAGTTATTTCAAATTTTCTGTGCATTGTTTACAAACCCTCATTTTCAGGGTTTGACTGATGTAAAGACCTTAACTCACGTTTCAACCATTGGAATTCCTTCTTCCTTGGTGGAATGAGAGTTAAGGATGTATATTTGTATATTCTAAAAGCCCTGACTACTCTGCATCACTATTGAACCACATTAATGCTTTTTTCCTTCAACAAATGAGGACAGTCACTGTAAAAACAACATGATAATGTACACTCACTGTAAGGATAGTCACAAATGAGGAAATCTCAGAGTGATTATCCCTTGTGTAATTTCCGCTTGAATACATTGCTATTGAACCACATTAATGCTTTTTTCCTTCAAGTGGCAATTACACAAGGGACAGTCACTGTGAGATGTCCTCATTTGTGACAAGGACAGTCACACATGAGGACATCTCACAGTGACTATCCCTTGTGTAATTGCCACTTGAATGTATTGCTATTCAACCACATTTATGGGCCTGTTTGGACCACGGCACACAATAGCATCTACAGAGAAGAATATCCCAGGTGTAACAAGTTGTAAGAATATACCAACAGTTCTAAGAAGTTCCCTAGCACATAGTAGCATCTACAGAGAAGAATATACAACATGAGGGCAGCCACTGTAAAGACAACATGATAATGTACACTCATTGTATGTGTACATTATCATGTTGTCTTTACAAGGATAGTCATTTGTGACAAGGATAGTCACACATGAGGACATCTCACAGTGATCGATTGTCCCTTGTGTAATTGCCACTTGAATGTATTGCTATTGAACCACATTAATGCTTTTCTTCTTCAACAAATGAGGACAGTCACTCTAAAGACAACATGATAATGTACACTCACTGTAAGGACAGTCACAAATGAGGACATCTCACAGTGACTGTCCCTTGTGTGATTGCCACTTGAATGTATTGCTATTCAGCCACATTAATGCTTTTCTTCTTCAACAAATGAGGATAGTCACTCTAAAGACACAATGATAATGTACACGGGCTGTAAGTGTACATTATCATGTTGTCTTTACAGTGACTGTCCTCCTTCAAGTGGCAATTACACAAGGGATTTGTGTTTTCATTTGTGTTTTCAACAGCGCCGTAACCCTCCGCGAAATCACATCGGGATATAAGGGCAAAACAAACAAGAACGTTGTCATTTGTATTTTCAACAGCGCCGAGAGAGATAAACAAACTTAAAACTCAGACTTAAGAAAGATGAAGGCAATGCTTCAAAAGGCCGATGCCCTAAATACGGGAAAACACAATACCACCATTAAACGATGCCCTAGTCACCGTATCAATGCTGCCAGCTCCGTACCAGTATGCTGACTGCTCACTTTCATCCTGTGATAAAGGTAACTTCATTAATCATACTTGAAATGGCAGCATACGAACTAAAGCTGATGAACATTTATAAACTAAAAGTTTAAAACTACAGATTACAAATGTAGTAGTTTCATACGAAAAGAACTTGATGTCTGAAATTTACCATTAGAAGTATCCAAAGGAATACCACAGTACTGTTGAACTTGGAGAATCGGAGATGAAGTACACAGCAAGGTTCAACAGCTGTAAGGACTGTTACACCATCTTTAGCATTTGAATACATTTTCTCCTTGGCTTCTGGTGGATTCTCAAAGACCCCCAATGACGTTTTCCCTACAATTATCAATTGTTTGTCAGTATGAGATATTAATAAATAAACATTAATCACAATATTAGGCAAACAATGTTCTTGATGTCTGAATCTAAATCACAGAAAGCTCTAATAAAGCAGTTCTCAGTTTCACATTAAACTAAGTTTCAATTTCAAATGGTTATAATAATTTTTGCAAGTTATAAGTAGCTGGTTACAGTATATGACATAAAAAGAAAAAAAATCATTTCTATTCTTTTCTTCTTTTTCTCTTTCAACGAAGCTTTTGCACCACACAAATGCATACCAAGAATTTCTCAGGAGGTTTCAAGACCATTGCATACCAAACTTCTTCTCTGTAGATGCTATTGTGTGTCGTGGTCCAAACGGGTCCAAATAGACCTAGTGACTCTAGTAGGTCTCCAAAACCTGTTCTGCAGCAATAACTCTTCAATTTGACAAAGGACCTTATGAACTTATATGTTTTTTGAGTACCCTTTTTGATGTTCTAACAATCCTCCAACTCCCAGACCTTGACTCCACTCCAGAGCATATCAATGTCCTTATTGAGTCCGCAGACCTAATGCATGCCTTTGGGTGTGGGTTCCAAAACAAGGCATTGAAAATGGGTGCATGAAACTAAGATCAGAGTTTGAAGATGTCCACCATGCTCTAAAGATCTAGATTCAACAAGGTTTGAGGTCCTTTACTTGCCGCTACCCTCTGATCTTGCATAATCCATCAACTCCTAGTCAAGAACATTGAGATTCTTGACCTAGGGCTTGCTCTTGAAATTATCTGGCTTAGTATCCTGTTCCAAAGCTTTTAAAATATGAAAATAAACCCCCTTAACTTGCATTTTACAAAGAACAGAGGATATCCTATGGTTTATTTGCAAGTTAAGGCCATTTGAATGCAATAACTCAAAAAATGAGGGTTTGACAGAACAACAGATAAGAAAAAGGAATAACTTTGATATAAGGTGTCTTGAATCTACCAAATAAACTCTCAAAGCATAAGATATAAATACTCTAACTTCCACACTGGTCTGCCCTCCCTTTCACATCCGTACACTGTACAGTGCTTGAAGGAAATGCACAAAAAAGGCTCTGAAATAGTGGCTCTATCTGACAGAGAGTCCATGCTAGGCTTCATGACTAACCTAGAGCACATTCCTTGTTATGGAGGAAGTTTGAATGGTGAAGAACTTATGGAATGGATAGAGGACCTAGATAACCATTTTGACTACAAGTATCTTATTAATAACCATTTTGACTACAAGTATCTTATGGATAGAGGACCTTGATAACCATTTTGACTCATTTAGTATCTTATTGAGCTTCACTTTGTTTCGAGAATATAGTTTAATATTCTCTACTAAACAGGGCCAACCACGTGAAGGTGGAAGCTCATTTGGCCCCACCCCCTCCCCCTAACATCACTCTACATTCCCTGTTAACATCTAACATTCATTCATTCTTTCAATTATTAATAAAATGTAACATTCAATCAATATCACATGATAACATTCATTAACACATTAGATTCGTTAACACACAACATTCATCAATATGAAAATAAACACATAATTCATGAACATTCATTAGCACATAATTAAATTCATTGAGACATAAAATTCAGTCATTATCAATTAAGGTATTTAGATGACAATCATTTCTTTTTTCTCTTTCTAATTTTTTTTTCTATGTAAGCTCTAAGAGGAGCATCAGTGTTATCATCAATACCCCCCTCATCAGTTGTTTTGTTCTTTGTTCTTGATGATCTCAAATTCCTATGCTGCTGCAAAGGGGGGTCCTCTACAATAACAAATAAAAGAGTTAAATTTAAAATATTTAATTATAATTGTTACAAGTATTTAATTATTTTAAAGAACATAACTGTGGCGCTCTTTAATTACCTGATCTGGCCACATCATTTTGTCTAGACTCAACCTCAACATGCTCATGAGCACCGACCCCTCGATCCTCTACAGTTGCTATACAAAATGTTACATTAATCCAAACACCAATTGTAATTACATATAAAAATTTTAATAGCAAATGTATACCTCCACCACTAGGATGCATATCATGCGAACCTTCATTATGCATAGATTGTGTAGAAGGATTGTCAGGCTGCATTCCAATATCCTACACATTTTTATCATTGCTTTCTTAAAACAGATATACTCACTTTATATTAGAACTTAACATCAAATAGACTAATTGGTAAAGTATTCAATTTGAAATAAATTTCATTTAGCTTATTTACCTGTGGCTCAGATGCATCATTATTTGAACCTTGCACACTGATTTCAGCTCGTAGCCATTCAGCCACGGCTCTATAGCCTTGTTGGAAGCCAATTCTCTTGTCCTCTTCTGTGAGGCATCTATTGAACTCTGACCCCTACATTTTTTCTTGGTATGGTGAATTTTACTTGCATTGTTTGATCAAAAAAAATTTCCTTGCAATATATAAAAAAATTGATACAAGTTTTCATTTACTAATACTTACAACTCGTGCTTGAAGTTTGGAAAAACCACCAGAGCCGAGCTTGTGTGTCCCGTGCTTTTCTAATCTTGCCTTTGTTGCCTTTGATGTGTCAGGCAATCTATGAAAAGTTTGAAATATGTTAGAGACCAATATAGGAAAAATTTAGAGGTTAATTAGTACATAATTACATTCTCAAAAGTATCACATACCTTGCTCTACTCTCTACTGGCGTAATTCCTTTTTTCATGTCGGCTTTATACTTTCCATCCAAAATCAAACCCGGCCACTCAGCCTCAAGAACACAGGGCGGACGCTCGTGCCTTGGGTTAACCTCTAAATATTTCCTGTACTGGTCCCTAATATACTTCAAACATAAACCAGCTCTTTCAAGGAGCTTGTTTCTCTCGAATGCACGAGGTCCAAAAAGCTGGGTCATACTATCTACAAGATCATCCTTCAACTTTTTATCTTGGTTATTCCACCTTTTAAGTAAAAAAAAACATGTTAGACTCATAAATGAAGAGAAGCTACCTTTAATATAGTTCAAGAAATTGATGAAAAGGAAAACTATTCTAGCAATGATATGAAATCAAAATAGTGGTTTGGGGTTTTAGTTAGGATATGATGTTCCACCATGTACGTATGGTGGGCCCGAATATCCGCAAACACTCGTCACCAAGTTTTCGCCAAAAAATATCATTCCCTACAAAATAATCATGGGATCATTAGTCGATGAAGAGTGATCAAAAACTAAATTACTATTATATCACTATAGAATAATAATAACTTTAAAGTACCTGGAAGTTTGGATACTTTTAAGGGAACACCTTCATCGTCGCTGATGATCAATACGCAATCCTTCACCGTTCCCGTACTAGGAACACGGGAACATCCAGGAAATGATGTTGCATCGGGACTTGTTGCATCTCCTATTGCAAAAAATGAAAACCATTATCAAATGCCTCCAAGAAATAATACTTCAAGGGAAATAAATTGGTGCAGAGCACCCATGGCACAAACACAATCAAGGGATCTACATCGTAAACACATAACACTTAAACACATAACAAAAGAGAGAAAAAGAGGGATTTGTGTACCAGTAGATGGTGCAACAGTTGGTGCATTTAGGCTGTGTGTTGTTGACATGGCAATCGGCAAGACATTTGTGGCTGTCCTGGATGGAGGCGGCGTTGTCATATCATCATGGAAAGGAGCTGAAGAATAAAATTGTTAGAGCATGCATAAATATAGAACGCGTGGACTAGCATGGACAAGATTGTTAGAGCATTAAAAAAAAAGATTGTTCGAGCATGTATTGTCAATGATTATGATCATTCCTATATATATTCAGTGGAAAACACAAGTGGGGAATGGAACATGTGATCTACCCGAACCACTTGCAATACCGGCCTCATCATGGGAATGGGGTTCAAAATTACGCAAATAACTCTGTAAAGACAATGCATCCATATTTTAATTAATGTCATAAAAGAGCATAACATAAAAACCATTATTGAACTCTTGTAATAATTAAAAATTTCATTAATACTTACTTTAAAGTTTTCAGAAGTGCGCAACAACTCAGCTGCCCTGTCTTTTATTTCCTGAGTCTGAGGATGTATGGATACCAAACGTAGAAGTTCTTTCCCAATTTTCTTTAGCAGCTTTTTAATGGAACCGATCGGGTCATCGGTCTCTGCTAAATCAATAAAAAAAGGGTCCACAAGGGGGGACTCCTGAGGGACTGCAGGTTGCTTTCCCTCTCTCCGACCACCGGCCCTCTGTGACAACAATAGTATTAGTATTATCAAAATTACTCCAAAACAATGAAGAAAATAACATTAAAAAAAATAACATTTTGCTTCTATCTAGTTTGCACAATTACAATGAATTTTACTTGCTCATGTGTAGATGAGCTAGGAATATCGTCACCATCACCTTCGGGCGGTTGCTCCATATTGTGCCCCTGTGTCAAAGATCAAGTATAAAAATGTTAGCCAAAAATTTAATAACTAAATGGTATGTTGGAGTCATTGATTAGAAGTTGGTTTAATAGTATGTACCACCCCCATGATAGTAGCCTCGTTTGTATCTATGCGGTTCAAATTGTAATCAATAAGCAGCTCTTCCCCTGCACGTATTGATTTTATCGCACAGATGAATACACGATTTCCCTCGCGCGCCTCAAATATGCAATTGGGTTGCTTTATAGTTGACCCAGGTCGTGTACTATTTATAAAACCCGCAATATTCCCTGTTGCTTTTGGCCTTCCATCAATGTATATAGCCACACTTTTACTTTGATTATTGTCTTGCTGTTGTATATAATTTGCCGAGAGTGCATACCTACGCATACTTTTTTTATATTGAACAATATGCATCCAACTTTTGTAATCGTAACATGGTCCAACATACTCCATCAATTCAGAAACTTTGTTGTAAGACACCTTTATGCCATCCATAGAAAATAGGCCCAAACCATGTAATGATGATGGTGCTATGCGATATATCCTCTCATTAACACAAAAATCAATGTTTATTGGAGGAAGTTCCTTGGGTACCCAATGTTTCTGTAGATGTTGGTACCTCAAGGGCACCTCGATGTCGCCTTTCGTCTCATCATCATAAGAACATGACCCCCCTTGAGCAAGGAAAAATTTCATGTGTTTATTGAATTTCCTTCTAGTCCTTTGACCTCTAGTTAATCTCCCTATTCTAGATAAACTGCATGTCTCACTTTCCTCTTCTATTCCTATATTTCCCTCACTCGAGGAAGACACTTCTGACAAATACCTATTTGCTGGTACCTACAAATGGGAGAGATCTTAGAAGACATCAATCTTACTATTGATAAGTGTATTAAATAGACTTTCTATAAGGTGTATTGACTTATACCTGTCGATCCATGAGACTGTGCGGGATGCTCTTGAAAGGGGTTCAATTTCCTGCAAATGTAATTCAATTATCGTGAGCATAATCACATCATAATCATAATCACATCCATCATAAGCATCACATAAAAATTAAAAACATTAAAACGTACACATTATAACACTTATAGCTTTTAAATAGATAATGAATAAACTATGTAACCATTTAAGACAAATATATTTCTATCAAGAAATGAATATTAAATACATTAAGGATTGATGGCATACCTTTAAATTTCATCATCATCATCCTCATCATCATCATCATCATCATCATCATCATTGTCGTCATCGTTGTCATCATCATCGTCGTCGTCGTCGTCGTCGTTGTCGTCATCATCAACATCATCATCATCAACATCAACATCATCTTCATCATCATCATCAGTAGCAGCATCATCTTCTTCTTCTTCTTCATGAAAATTTGTCTCAGGAACATCATCCAATAATTATCGATCGTGATCATCATCTACATCATCTTCTACTTCTTCGGTATCTTCTTCTTCCATCGCATTATACTTTATCGGCCTTCCTCTCGGTTCATGTCTAACAACAAATGACCAACCCGGTTTATGTGAAACCTCTGAGTAAAATACCTGTTCACATTGGCTTGGAAGAACATAGGGCTCATCCCCAACTGGCTCAAACGACCTTGTATTAACCATTGTAAATCCATTATCATGTTCAATAACAGTTCTATTAGGATCATTTGGATTAAGTCGTAGCCTGTACCATTTGACAACGAAGAGTACTAATTTGAAGGAACTAAAGTCGCACTCAAGTATATCATCCAAAATGCCATAGTATTGATTTTTAGACTCTTGAGGATCTAAGTCATTTCTAGATGAAATATTAGTCACTTGAAAGACTGCAGTTATTCCAGAATCACAAGTTTTCTTCGTGTCATCCAACACTTTGACGCGAAATTTTTGACCATTACAGAACATACCCTTGTGGTGTTTAACCTGCAATAATATGTGAAACATGTCAAAATTATTATATCGTGAGTTGATAAACATACGGGTGATTAATAATTTTGTACGTACCTGGAAATCTCTTAAACCATATGCTAAATCTATTTCCCTTTGTGTAACATTAGAATCTCCATTACAATGAGCTTCTTTAACCAATGAAGATACACCTTCCCATGTTAATGTGTGACCAGAATGTTGACATCGTTCAATCCATACCATCATCCAATCAAGATTGTTTGCAATATACAAATGTAGTGCATCCCACTCTCGAGCAACTGTACAAAAAAAAAATAGACGACTTACAACCGATTTATTTTGAAGATTAAGAAATAATTTATTACAATAACATCTTATAATTTATTACCTGTCACTTTCCTCAATCTACCTTTCCCCATCAAGTACTCCCCTTTGAATTTTTTAAAAGGGTCGAGATCCCAAATGCGATCTACATGGATATTTGAAGCAAACTTAGGAAGATATTCAGTAATGTACACCATAGTCTGGTATACCATGTATCCCTCTACCATAGAACCCTCAGGATGTGCTCTTTGTCGAACCAAAGCCTTCAAAGATTTCAAGTGCCTCTCAACCATCCACATTGACCTAGTGTGTGCAGGTCCACACAATTCAATCTCCTCAACTTGGTGTATGAGGTAGTGTTCTTGTGCATTGAAAAAAGTTGGAGGTAGACACTTTTGCATTTCACACAATAAATGAGGAATTCTTCTCTTCCAATAGTTTATATCTTCTTTATGGATTTCTTTAGATGACAACCACCTACATTAAGAGATTCAAGTCACAAAAAATATATAAATACGAGACTTTACAAAATAATATACAATAGATTACATAGCAAGAAAAACAAATCACGAATATAATAAATATATACAACAAATTGAACAGATATTACTGCTTACCTCATATATTTTCCAAGATCATATATCACTTGTTTGATGTTATTGTTGAAGTGCTCTGGGAGAGATAGAGGTAGCACGTACTGCAGTAATTATAAACCAATCATTTCATTATTTTCTAACATAACATAATGAATAGTACACGTAGTTTATGAATATATTGTAAATACAGAAGAACATAACTTACCTTGATGAAAGTATGCCAATCATGCGTTTTGAGCCCTGGCCCAAATTCACTTTTCTTTGATATGAGATTGCTTATGTTCCTAGCAAATCCTGTGGGAAATCGAATTTTTCGTATGACTTCTTTTATGGCATCACTTTGCTGCTCCGTTAATAACCAAGGAAGGGCACTTATATTAATCTGATCTCTATTGCTATTTGAGTGAATGAAATTCTTCAGTGCATGATTGGATTCATGAATGTCATTACAAATTTTGACAATTTTTTCTTTGTCACGCCTTCCATCCAGTATTTTCCACAATGTCTCTGTTATATTCTTTCCAACATGCATAAGATCAAACAAATGCACAATTTGTAGGTCCTCGTAGTAGGGCAACCTACTAAATTGTCTGGGATAGCTTTTTAGTCCCTTTGGAAGGTTGTCAGTAGTGCCTTGACGACCTTCACGATCATCAATTACATAATTAGTAAACAAAAATCACAATAGAAATATATAAATTACAAACATAAACCATTAAGTGGAACGACATTACCTCGACGATTAATTCTATTATATTCCAACTTCCATAGGCGAGGTGTCATTCTTCGTGGCTTTGATGTAGTCTCTTCTTTCCCATTGAAAAGATGTTTTTCCATACTTCGATACTTATGATTCCTGTGGAGGAAGTGTCTGTACTCATCAAACACATGCTTTCCTAAACTTTTTGAATGACGAGATTTCATCTTTGGACCACAAACTGGACATGCAAATTTTCCCTTTGTTTGAAGACCTACAAGATAATGATATAATTGGATTATTAAATATGTTGATTTTTATAATTAGAATTATCATGCGCAACTTGAATTCACTATAACATACCACAAAAATGTGTTAGCCCTGGGGCATCATGTATTGTCCATACAAGTATTGCATGGAATTGAAATTGTCTTTGTCCTATTGGTCTAGACACGTCATACATAGTGACACCATTCCATAACTCCACCAACTCGTCAATAAGAGGCTCAATATATACATTCATATCTTTAACTTGATATTTACCTACTTGAATGAACAGTAACATTACATAATTATTGTGACCATTTTACTGTAAGATTTGTAAGTACATGTAAATTAATAACTATCAAATGATAAAATACCTGGAACAATCATTGCCAACATAATGTGCTCCCTCTTTATTGACATCCACGGAGGAATGTTATTGTTGATAACAAAAACAGGCCACACCGAGCAAACAGATCTCATCTCTCCAAATGGATTGACACCATCCGCTGCCAATGAAAGCCTGAGATTACGAGGTTCTTCTTTGAAGTGTTGCCACTTTTCCTCTATGTGCATAAATGCCGAACCATCCGCAGGGATTCGAATAATGTCATCTCGACTTCTATTGCGTGCATGGTAATCCATAAATTGTGCCAAGCTAGTACACCTGAATAATTGTCGCATCCGTGGAATAATGGGGATGTAACGAAGAACCTTGTGAGGCACCTTTTTTGTTATTCGATCTGTTCGATATCTACTCGTATGACATACAGGGCATTGTGTTGCAAATTCATGTTCTTTATAATATATAATATGATCATTGGGACAAGCATGTATTGCTTGATACTCCATTCCAATATCTTTCATAATAGCAGATAATTCTCGATATGAGCGAGGTAGAATATTTGATGGTGGTAACAAAAACTCACCTATCAATCTACAGCAAAAAATATAAGTTGTTAATATAAACAATATTAGTGGTACATTATTCACCCTTTGTTAACTATAAAGACATATATGACATACCTTAACATACGTGACATTGTTATGTTGGATAAACCATTCATAACCTTCAAGTTCAACAACAACAATACAGCAGAGAGAAGAGTTGTTTGGGAGTCTTTGTATAGGGGCTCGCATGCCTTCTCAAGTAGAGGTACATCAAGGCTATCATCATCATCATGATCAGATCCGCTTGGACTAAATGTGTCATGGATCAATGTATTTATACCATCATCTTCAATTGTGTTTTCTGGCGCATGATCGTCATCTTCCATGGGATCATTATCTTCACCTTGGATATTCGTACCCCCATGTTCCTCCATATCATGTACTTCCTTGGGGAGATCAACCTATATAAAATTGATTAACATAAATAAACCATGATCTTCAACTCATCATCAAGTGATTTCATATGTATATAAATTGTTAAAATGATATAATGAACAACTTACCAGTGGATGATAGTCATGCCCCCCTTCAATGTGACCATTCTCCCTACAATGTCTCTTAACTGTTTTGATTAGCAATCTTCTACGGTTTAAGCCCTTACAAATTTTGCAGGGACAATAACATTTTCCATCACCTTTTCTTTTCAAGTTAGACCACAATCTAGCGATTGTCTCCCTATTTTGTTCTTCACTTATATTATCTGACATGATCGTTCTTCGCAGGAAGCAAAAATTGGGCTATGAAAACTTCGGTCTACAACTTTCAGTGACTAAGCAAAATTGTCAAAAGTACACAAAACATATAAGCTACAAGGCCTTCTTGCTTAGCTCTAGAAGCTCTCTAGCAATCAAAACATATAAGCTACAAGGCCTAACAGCAATTTCAAAACATATAAGCTACAAGGCAAGACATATTACATGACATGGCAAAAGGATTAAAATATACATTAGATTAAAAAATATACAATTTTCAAACCTGAGCGCGCGGCTATAACTCATGCAATGGTCTTCTTGCTTAGCTTTAGAAGCTCTCCAGCAGTCAAAACATATAAGCTACAAGGCCTAATAGCAATTTCAAAACAAGGGTCATCAAAAGAACCAAAAACAATGTGTGCAAACAATACCTTGTGAAGTGGTATAGACAATTAGAAGATGCTACTATGTGCTAGGGAACTTCTTAGAACTGTTGGTATATTCTTACAACTTGTTACACCTGGGATATTCTTCTCTATAGATGCTACTGTGTGCCGTGGTCCAAACGGGCCCATAAATGTGGTTGAATAGCAATACATTCAAGTGGCTTACACAAGGGACAGTCACTGTGAGATATCCTCATGTGTGACTGTCCTTGTCACAAATGAGGACATCTCACAGTGACTGTCCCTTGTGTAATTGCCACTTGAATGAGGTCAGTCACTGTAAAGACAACATGATAATGTACACATACAATGAGTGTACATTATCATGTTGTCTTTACAGTGGCTGCCCTCATGTTGTATATTCTTCTCTGTAGATGCTACTACGTGCTAGGGAACTTCTTAGAACTGTTGGTATATTCTTACAACTTGTTACACCTGGGATATTCTTCTTTGTAGATGCTACTGTGTGTTGTGGTCCAAACGGGCCCATAAATGTGGCTGAATAGCAATACATTCAAGTGGCAATTACACAAGGGACAGTCACTGTGAGATGTCCTCATGTGTGACTGTCCTTGTCACAAATGAGGACATCTCACAGTGACTGTCCCTTGTGTAATTAAGTATTGTGGGGAAGCATTCTAAATAACCAAAGCCGCTAACAATAAATTCAACACAGATATGTCCTCATTTCTGGGTATTTTAGCTCTCTAACAGCTGAATACCAGATTAAATAATAATGACAAAAGAAAAATAAACCCAACGTACTCAGAAATTGTAGCTGTGATTTTGCGGAGGGAATCTCTCTCGGCGCTGTTGAAAACACAAATGACAACCCGCTTGATTTCGCGGAGGGAATCTCTCTCGGTGCTGTTCAAAACACAAATGACAACCCGCTTTGTTCAAAACACAAATGATAACCCGCTTGATTTCGCGGAGGGAATCTCTCTCGGCGCTGTTGAAAACACAAATGACAACGTTCCTTTTTTTTTGTTGCACTTATATCCCAACCAACATAAGGTCCATTTGTAATACAACATGATAATGTACACTTACAGTGAGTGTACATTATCATGTTGTCCTTAGAGTGACTATCCTCATTTGTTGAAGAAGAAAAGCATTAATGTGGCTGAATAGCAATAAATTCAAGTGGCAATTACACAAGGGACAGTCACTATGAGATGTCCTCATTTGTGACTGTCCTTACAGTGAGTGTACATTATCATGGTGTCTTTAGAGTGACTGTCCTCATTTGTTGAAGAAGAAAAGCATTAATGTGGTTGAATAGCAATACATTCAAGTGGCAATTACACAAGGGACAATCACTGTGAGATGTCCTCATGTGTGACTGTCCTTGTCACAAATGAGGACATCTCACAATGACTGTCCCTTGTGTAATTCAAGTGGCAATTACACAAGGGACAGTCACTGTGAGATGTCCTCATTTGTGACTGTCCTTACAATGAGTGTACATTATCATGTTGTCTTTAGAGTGACTGTCCTCATTTGTTGAAGAAGAAAAGCATTAATGTGGTTCAATAGCAATACATTCAAGTGGCAATTACACAAGGGACAATGTCATGAGCCGTGACATATTGAACTTAGTATAATAATAAAATGATTAGATGATATATAATAATCTATTATTAACGGTATATAACAATAATATATAATTATTATCAAAAGATAATAATAATATATAGTTAGCATAATAAGTAATATGTTAATTAAATAATATTAAAATATTAATAAATAATATAATTATGATTATAATTATAATATAAATTAATAATAAATAATTATTAATAAATTATATATATTATATTATAATAATATATTAAGTAATAATATTAAATCAATTATTGATATAATAATTTTAATATATAAATAATATTAATAAACCTCTCAATATAAAACAATATGTTATCACTATAATAATATTTATTATAATATTATTAATATTACTAACATCATTAATTATAATATTTAATAATAACAATAACATTAATAAATATAATAATAATAATAATAACGTTTAAAGCAATATCGAATATCTGTAATCGATATACATCTACATTAAACATCTGCATTATCTATCACGATGAGGAACGAAGAAGTGATACAACAATCACTAGTCATTACACATCGATACCATGAGAGGATGATTAATGAACCAAATACTATGAAGTCAAGATCAACATGATATGAATAAGGGATAGGTCGCTATGGGTTTCAGAAGATGTATTGATAAGCAAGAAGGATAACCATTCATATATTATAAATAATCATTAATTGCACAAGTTTAGACAATGACATATCCGATAAAGCAATATCAAACATGAAGACCCGCTAGCAAATATGCACCATCACTTCCTATGTTATCATGACAATAACATAAACTAGATTGAATTCTACTATCTATATCAATAGACACCACATAGGAGGATATCGACTAAAGGATTGAAAGATTATCGATTGTCTGAGATAAACCACATCTTGTAGAAACACAAAAGCATCAGTGATTATATCACAAGCTATTGATGAATGAGGCATCAGTCATGGATAATAAGTACAATGTATCCTTAAGTATTAATAGGAATGGAAGTCAATTTGAAGATCAAACTCCATTACCAGCAATCAACCAATAAATGGACAATTATCAGAAAATGATATCAACTTATATCAGAGTAGAAAGATTGGATATCATCATAACAATATGGGATAAGGCAAGAGTTAATATCGATTGACTAAATACTAATGATAGTTAGACCAAACTAATACAAACACAATGGATGTTAACTACTGGTTGCACTACCAATTAGGGAAGATTACCTTCATAAAAAGATTTGATATTGAGTCAATCTGGGAGTTATCTATGATCAGAAAATAATGAAATAATATTATGTGAACTGTCGGATTATGGAAAGGTGTGCTTAACAAAGGGACATGGAGGAAGAAACAAGACACGTCTCATTCATAGCATCTCTTCATTTGTTAAAGACAATATAAGAATGCATTCTCGTCAGTCACTCAAGGCATCATTAGAACTTTATTTACTTATCCATATTTGGATATACTCAATAGAGCATCTGCCTTTGGCAGTTTGGTTTCAAGTTTATCATTGCAGATCAGAGACAACACCATGATTGCACAGATAGAAAGGATAGTCAGAAACAGCATCAATATTTGAAGTTGCAAGCATATAATTCAGAATCTGAAATAGCAACATATCACTCATAGCGATATTACACATTTGCATAATTACATCATCATATCAGACACAGCAAATACATTGCTGTAAGCAATACTTATTGATTGTATATCGATATTGTTTATATCAGACATACCATCATTATACTATCACTATAAGTGATAGGAAACATCATATTCATAGCATATTTCATATCATTATATCCGACAGTGCTATTAAACATATTGGTATCAATATCATCTTGCACACATATTGTGATTGAATCTGAAATAGCAGTTGATATCTTAAGTAACCTCCATTACTTAGTTTAATTGTAAGTATCTGATAGAGTAAGTCTGAGAAGTGGAGTAATTGTTCCTGTTTTCCAAGTTAGCCAAAAAGGGGACATTACAGACAATCACGGTGAGATGTCCTCATGTGTGACTGTCCTTGTCACAAATGAGGACATCTCACAATGACTGTCCCTTGTGTAATTCAAGCGGCAATTACACAAGGGACAGTCACTGTGACATGTCCTCATTTGTGACTGTCCTTACAGTGAGTGTACATTATCATGTTGTCTTTAGAGTGACTGTCCTCATTTGTTGAAGAAGAAAAGCATTAATGTGGTTCAATAGCAATACATTCAAGTGACAATTACACAAGGGACAATCACTGTGAGATGTCCTCATGTGTGACTATCCTTGTCACAAATGAGGACATCTCACAATGACTGTCCCTTATGTAATTCAAGAGGAAATTACACAAGGGACAGTCACTGTGAGATGTCCTCATTTGTGACTGTCCTTACAGTGAGTGTACATTATCATGTTGTCTTTAGAGTGACTGTCCTCATTTGTTGAAGAAGAAAAGCATTAATGTGGTTCAATAGCAATACATTCAAGTGGAAATTACACAAGGGACAATCACTGTGAGATGTCCTCATGTGTGACTGTCCTTGTCACAAATGAGGACATCTCACAATGACTGTCCCTTGTGTAATTCAAGCAGCAATTACACAAGGGACAGTCACTGTGAGATGTCCTCATTTGTGACTATCCTTACAGTGAGTGTACATTATCATGTTGTCTTTAGAGTGACTGTCCTCATTTGTTGAAGAAGAAAAGCATTAATGTGGTTCAATAGCAATACATTCAAGCGGCAATTACACAAGGGACAGTCACTGTGAGATGTCCTCATTTGTGACTGTCCTTACAGTGAGTGTACATTATCATGTTGTCTTTAGAGTGACTGTCCTCATTTGTTGAAGAAGAAAAGCATTAATGTGGTTCAATAGCAATACATTCAAGTGGCAATTACACAAGGGACAATCGATCACTGTGAGATGTCCTCATGTGTGACCTTTGTGAAGGCAAGTGCCAATTTGTACCCAAGTTACCAATATTGTGGCAAAAGTGGGAATGAAGCATTTAGGGGTCAAATTGGGCAAAGAAGTGTAGAAGTGGCCTATGTGAGGTCTAAATAGCCTAACTAAGTCATGGTTAGGGTCTTATGGTGTTTGAACAATAAGTTTTGAACCAAAATCCCAAAGGTTGTAACAAGTTGTCAATGTTGTCATTCACAACATTGACAACATTTGTGCAAGGGAGCATTTTCGAGTAAGATGGTTATGTAACTATATGAAACCATTGAATTAGGCATCAGATCAACTATAAGAGGCCTCCATCGATCTGTGCAAAAGGTTGGGGGGAAAAACATTTGGAATTAAGAAGATTTGTAGAGTAACACGGTTTTAGTGAATTCTTGAGTTTTTTTGTTTCTTTGTTTTCAGTTGATTAATGGATTAGATAGCTCGCAGTGTCTATTGGAAAAGTTAGTAAAAGTTGTTTTTTTATTCTGTGTTGTGTTTTTTTTGAGTTTTGAAGCATTCCAACTAGTTTGTTAATTCTTTTGTTAATTACCCTATCATTGGTTTGAACCAGGCAGGTTGAACAAATGGAGTCTTAGCTCATCATTCCATTGTCAATTTTGTACGGGCTCTTGGAATGGGTGAGGAGACTCCATGTACTATATGTTTGGAAGGAGGGGCCCTGGGAAGCTCATTTTCTATGTTTGCAATGATGTCCTAGGTGAGTCAGTTGAGCACAGTTAGGGATGACAAATCATTACAAGAAGATTACAACAAGTTGAATGCATTGGTTGCTTCAACTAAAATCTCATGGAGAGGTAGACACACATCTAAAGAAGCCCCAAGTCAAATTAGAAGATTGGGTGAGTTTCTTTGGCTGCTAAGAAAACAAACTCTTAGTCAGACTGTCCAAGTTGTGTCAAAATACTTGTTTTCAGGCATGGCTGTAGCAGTTGGTGTACAAAAAATCTAGGAGGAGAAGACCTTAGATATCTTGGAGTTCTCAATAAAGGGCATCTGAATCCTAAGCCCTTTAGGTGGCTTAATATAAACAAAAAGGCTTGACAAAGGCCTAATTGCTAGCAGCCTATTTTTGGGTGCAATTGGCATGCATGGTTTGATGAACCAGATTGAAGTACTGATGAAAAGTATAGGTGAAGGAGTAATATTGAAACCAATAGAGGTCCTAGTGGCCAGCCTCTCCATGGAGTAAAGTTCTAGTTGAATGTGTTTCAATTTGTGAAGACAAGACTAGGAGTGTCCTAGTAGCTAGATTGGTATTGAGCAGAGTTCGTTGTATTTCTTGTTGGTGTGCACTAGTTGAAGGAGTGGGATCTTGGGTAGAGATACCTAAAGAGTGTAGGGATAGTTAAGTACCCTATCAAGTCAAAACATTGGCCTAAAGAGACCCTAGTGAAGGATAGGGAGTGAGAAAGACAAAGTGTTACATCAATTAACAAGATCATTTTTTGGTAATTGTGTACATTATCATGTTGTCTTTACAGTGACTGTCCTCATTTGTTGAAGAAGAAAAGCATTAATGTGGTTCAATAGCAATACATTCAAGTGGAAATTACACAAGGGAATATCACTATGAGATGTCCTAAGTGTGACTGTCCTTGTCACAAATGAGGACATCTCACAGTGACTGTCCCTTGTGTAATTGCCACTTGAATGAGGACAGTCACTGTAAAGACAACATGATAATGTACACAAGTACCGTGAAGGTAGTCGCAAGTTAGGGCTGTTTCATTGCATACCCGAAACAATGAAGACATTACAGTCCACAAAACGTTTGTGCTTGAAAGATGAACAAATAAAATTAAACTTCTAAATAACCAAAGCCGCTAACAATAAATTCAACACAGATATGTCCTCATTTCTGGGTATTTTAGCTCTCTAACAGCTGAATACCAGATTACATAATAATGACAAAAGAAAAATAAACCCAACGTACTCAGAAATTGTAGCTGTGATTTCGCGGAGGGAATCTCTCTCGGCGCTGTTGAAAACACAAATGACAACGTTCTTGTTTTTTTTGCCCTTATATCCCGATGTGATTTCGCGGAGGGTTACGGTGCTGTTGAAAACACAAATGACAACGTTCCTTTTTTTTTTTGCCCTTATATCCCAACAACATCGCAATTGCAAGTTAGGGCTGTTTCACTGCATACCCGAAACAATGAAGACGTTACGGTCCACAAAACGTTTGTGCTTGAAAGATGAACAAATAAAATTAAACTTCTAAATAACCAAAGCCGCTAACAATAAATTCAACATAGATATGTCCTCATTTCTGGGTATTTTAGCTCTCTAACAGCTGAATACCAGATTACATAATAATGACAAAAGAAAAATAAACCCAACGTACTCAGAAATTGTAGCTGTGATTTCGCGGAGGGAATCTCTCTCGGCGCTGTTGAAAACACAAATGACAATGTTCTTGTTTTTTTTGCCCTTATATCCCGATGTGATTTCGCGGAGGGTTACGGCGCTGTTGAAAACACAAATGACAACGTTCTTATTTTGTTTGCCGTTATATCGTGATGTGATTTCGCGGAGGGTTACGACACTGTTCAAAACACACATGACAATGTTCCTTTTAAATTTTGCGCTTATATCCCGACAACGTCGCAATTGCGACAGTTACAAATGTATTGTCGTCGCAAATTGCGATGGTGTCGGGCTATATTTGAAAAAAAAAGAGCAAAACCACATGACATTTGCCTGCCATCGCAATGTCACCCCAAATGTATTAGTGTGTTAATATGGACCATGAGATAGTCCCCAATCTGAAACTGTACTTCTTTCCTCTTTTCAGCTTTGAGTTTATGAGTGGACTCCATAATGGTCTTCTTCACTTGCTCTTGAACCTCCTTGATGGTTTGAGTGAAATCTTTAGCTTTTCCACTCTTCAACTCCATAGAACCTAAGTCCCTCAACTCACACACTCCTCTAGGGTGTCTTCAATACACAATCTCAAAAGGACTTCTTCTTGTGGTCTTGTTTACACTATCATTATAAGCATATTCAGCCTGACATATAACAAGATCCCAAGTCTACCCATACTCCTTTGTCAAACACCTTAGCAAGTTGCCAAGCACCCTATTTATGACCTCAGTTTGACCATCAGTTTGAGGATGGTATGCTAAACTGAAAGAGAGATTAGTTCCTAACCTTTTCCATAAGGTTTGCCAAAAATGACCCATGAACTTGCTATCTCTATCAGACACAATACTCAGAGGGAGTCCATGAATCCTAACTATCTCTTTGAAGAAGATATGTGCTACATATCTTGCATCATGAGTAGTTCTACATGGAATGAAATGACTCATTTTAGAGAACCTGTCTACTACAACATAAATGATATCCATACTTGATTTGGTTTTAGGGAGTCCAACCACAAAGTCCATGCTCACACACTCCCAAGGCATATTTGGAATTGGAAAAGGTTGATAGAGTCTTGCATTGCTTGAACCTCCTTTAGCTCTTTGACACACTCCACATTGCTCTACATATCTTCTCACATCCCTTGCTAGCTTAGGCCAAAAATTGTATCTTTGCACTAACTCCAATGTCTTATTGATGCCAAAATGTCCACTTAGACTACCATTATGCTTCTCTTGAATCAAATTTTCCCTCATGGATCCTCTAGGTACACATAGCTGATTACCTTTGAACAACAATCCATTTTGAAGGGTATAATCTGCAAACTCACCATGGAAATGGTTCTCAAACTCTTGGCACACCTTGTAGGCTTCTAAGAAGTCTTCATCCTCCTCATATAAGTCTTTGAAACTTGCTATTCCAATGCTTTGCAGATGTACTTCTTGGACAGTCAAAAGCTTTCTACTCAAGGCATCTACTGCCTTGTTAAGCTATCCTTTCTTATGTTTAATTGTGAAGGTAAAGGATTGGAGATATTCCATCCACTTCAAATTCCTATTGCTAAGCTTCTCTTGGGTGTTTATATATCTTAAAGCCTGATTATCAGTAAACACAAAAAATTCATTGGGTAGAAGGTAATGCCTCCACTTTTTGAGAGATTGTACCAATGCATACAACTCCAAGTCATAGGCTGAATACTTCTTCTTTGCCTCATTGAGTTTCTCACTAAAGATTGCCATAGGCCTTCCTTCTTGACTCAATACACCCCCTACTACTACACCACTTGCATCACATTCAATTGTGAACAACTTATCAAAAGTAGGTAAGAGTAAGATAGGTTTGGTAGCTACCTCTTGCTTCAATGTTTGAAATGCTTTCTCAGCTGCCTCAGTCCATTTGAACTTGGTTTTAAGTCCTCCCTTGATGTTGTCTAGCACTGGTGCACAAATCCCACTGAATTTTCTCACAAACTTTCTATAAAATTGGGCTAACCCATGAAAACTTCTAACTTCAGTCCCTATTTTAGGAGTAGGCCAATTCAAGATTGCCTCCACCTTGCTTGGGTCCATTTTCAAAGTACCCTTGGACACCAGAAATCCTAAGTAAACTAAGTCTTGCTCCATGAACTCACACTTTTCTAGGTTGATAGCTAATTTCTCTTCATGGAGTCTCTTCATGACCAACCTCAAATGCTCCAGGTGTTCTACTTTGGTTTTTCTATAGATGAGTATATCATCTAGATATACCACTACAAATCTACCTGTGAAGTCCTTCAAGACCTCATTCATCAACCTCATGAAGGTGCTTGGGGCATTGGTAAGCCCAAATGGCATTACAAGCCATTCATACAATCCATCTATGGTTTTAAAAGTGGTCTTCCACTCATCACCCTCCTTAATTCTAATTTGGTGATAACCACTTTTTAGATCCAACTTAGTGAAATACATAGCACCTCCTAAGCAATCCATCAAATCTTCTATTCTTGGAATTGGGAACCTATACCTAATAGTGATCTTGTTGATGGCCTTGAATCTATGCAAAGTCTCCATTTTCCTCCTTTCTTGGATGCTAAGACCACTAGGACTATACATGGACTAACACTCTTCTTAATCAGTCCTTGATCCAATAGTTTTTGCACTTGTCTTGCCACTTCCTTATTCTGATTAGGGGTAAGCTTGTAGGCTGCTTTGTTAGGCAGAGATGCACTGGGTACAAAGTCTATTTGGTGACTTATGGTCCTTCTTGGAGGTAATTTTGTAGGGTTTCCATCACTCACAATGTCTTTGAATTCTTCTAGCATTTTCTTCACCTCCAAAGGTGTCTCTGCCTACAACTTCTTGTCATCCTCCTTTGGCTTCACCATGATGGCACATCCAATTGTCTCCTCATTATGTAGTGCATGTAGGAACTCCTTACCACTACTAAGAAACACACTAGGTGTCTTGGAAGTCCCCTCTTCATTCTTTGTTATGGATTGAATCTTATAAGTTCTCCCCTCCTTCTTGAAAGCAATGGAGTTTTCCTCTCCATCATAGATCACCTTCCTATCAAATTTCCAGGGTCTTCCCAATATAAGATGGCATGCATCCATGGGCAAGACATCACAAAGCACTTTGTCCTTATAGCCTCTAATTGAAAACTCCACCCATGTCTGCTCATTTACTAGCACACTCTACTCTTGATTCAACCAAGTCACCTTGTAGGGGTTTGCATGGGTAACCTTTGTAAGTTTGAGCTTCTTTGCTGCTTCCTCTGCTATGATATTATCAGTGGACCTTGAATCCACTATAACTTTGAAAATTTTTCCTTGTATCTTGCTTCTGACTCTAAAAATAGCCCTCCTCTACTTGGGTTCACCTTAGTTAGGTTGCCTTATGAGTACTCTTCTAAACATTAAGTTTTCACCCATTTCTGATTCTAGTTTGCTGACCTCATTGGTACATGAGCTACTGCTATCCTCTTGGGTATAGGCTACCCTCTTTTCACTGCTTGAGTTTGATGGCTTGTCAGGACACCTATAGGCAAGGTGCCCAAGCTGTCCACATTGATAACATTTCATTGTGGCAAAGTAGGAGCTACTTCTTCCTACACCTCTTCCTCTATTTCCTTGAGAACCTCTTCCTCTACCAAAAGATCCTTTTGTACTAACCTCTGAACTTTGTTCCAAAAGTCTACTCTCCCCTTGGTTTCTTGAGTCACCACCTCTACCACTAGAACCCCCTCTTTGACCTCCTCTAGAGTCTCTACCTCTACCTCTGTTCTTGGAGTTAGGTTCCTGCTTCCTTCTTTGCTTGTCTTCAAGTTTTTGCGCCACATGCTAACACCCAAGAACTGTGGTGGGGGTGAAAAAACTCATCTCCTCTGCTATGCTCCATTTCAGACCACTTAGGTACCTTGCCACCTTGATGCTCTCTTCTTCCTTGACTTTAGATCTCAAGCTCAACTTGTGAAACTCTTTAGTGTAGGTGGCTACATCCATCTCCTTCTGTCTGAGATTCAATCTCCTCCTATGTTGCTGGATCTCATAATCAGAAGGTAGGTATGATTCCTTCACTTTGTTGACCATTTCTTTCCAATTGGAGATTGGGTTCTTTCCCTCTTTCTCCCTTTCTTCTTGTAGGTAGTTCCACTAGGTTAGAGCTTGTCCTCTCAACCTAGATTTAGCCACTTTGACCTTTTGTGCCTCTGAGATCTCTTCAAATTCAAAGTGATTCTCCATGCCTTCAATCCATTGCATCACAAGCTTTGTATCCATCTTGCCGATAAGTAATGGGACACCTTCAAGTGCCTTGCCAGTGATAGCCTTCAAAGATTTTAGAAATTGTTCATCTTGGGTTGGAGGATCAGGAGTGGGCACATCATCATCAATGGTCTTCTCTTTCTCTTTGGCATCCTGCTCCTCCATCCTATCTTTCACTTTATCTGCCTTTGCTTGGACATCATCCAAGAGTTGTTCCATTTGCATCAATCTTTTTTACAGGAGTCTATTAGCTTCCTCCTGATCTTCCACCTTCTTAGAAAGCTCTACAATAGTCACCATTTTATTCTTATGTGATGATCCAACTAACTCTTCTACATGTTGAAACATCCACTATCCACTTCCCAAGCCTTAAGAGGCTCTGATACCAATTTGATGGGGAGGTTAGGATAGACTAGCTAGTCTATGCCTCTGACCCTCAACTAGGATCCTAGTGTTCTCCTAACACATACTAAGGTCCATAGGATTTCCCTCTTCTCAAGGATCCCCTCACATTGCCTAACTTGACCACCAAGTATAGCTTCATCAACTTGCAACTTTCCAAGCACTTCTTCCTAGCACCATCCCTTACATAGGCTTATAAGGGTCTTTTAGGGTTCAGTTACCTTCCCAAGATATGACAGAGAAATTGATGAGTTCCAAGGTTTTTTTGGGGCATTTGAATCATCTCCAAGGCATCAGTGAGGTTGGGTTATCACCCAATTTCATACTTCCTTCCCAAAATAGGGCTACAAGGAAGAGCCCTAATTAGGCCTCCTTTCGGGTTTATAGGATTTTTGACACCTTCTCTTCACAGTACCAAGGATAGATTTCTTAAGTAACCCCCACTCATTTGCATATAACTCAAGGATTTTTGGGGTTTTAAGTCACCAACAGGCCGTACAATGCCTGAACCAAGATTGAGTGTTTTAAGGGCTTTTTAGGCCTCACTGTGTCACTGAACTGTTTGGATTTTTACAACAACCTTCTTGGATTTCTAAAGCTCTCTCCTCCACAATATATTGTCTTCATACATGTCCCTTGATTCCCTCCAAATGGATTTCTTTGAAACTCTTTGCTCTATCTTCTAGAGCACTTGTACTGCTGACCTTACCTAGCCGAGCATTGCTTTAGCTCGCCTAGGGCTTGGTCAAACAAATGATTGCACTCACACTCTAGGTCCCTATAGAAATATACATAAAAAGTAGGGTCTATAATACCAAATTCCAAAGAACCATGGTGTGGCCACGGTGGGAAATGGAGTTGCAACCCTACATCTTCAAGTCTCTCCAAACTGGCAACAGACTGTCTAAAGCAAAGAAATGAACAAAATGAACACTAAAACTTGAAAGAATTAAACCTAACACACACACATGAAAATATAAATACACATAACAATGTCTCTTGAAAAGATTCACCAAAATTCACTCTATTCACATGCAATCAGTCCATAAAACAATGACTGTTACACACAATACTACATTTAGACTGGTTTTTCCATACAATAGCCATACAATAACAATACCAACCCCTGAATTAGGGTTTTTCAAGTCATTTATAGCCTTTACCTCAATATTGGAGCTTTATTAGGGCTTGGAGCCACTTTGATAAGGTTTAGACCTTATGTGAGAAAAGTTGCTAGCAACTTTTGGAGCAACTTTTCTTGCTCGGCCACTTTTGTTCACACTCACTTTCAAGACCAACCTTAGGTCTGTTACAAAGAACACTTGTGCTAAAAATTTCCAAACCCTTATTGTAAGACTATGACCTCATGAAACTAGTAGGGATCTCAAGATGACAACAGGCCCTGAGCCACTGTGCCAGCAGATTGACAAAACCAACTAAACTCTAGGACCTAGCCTAGGCCTAGACACAAAAAATGAGCTTAGCTCTTATTATAATTACAAGCTTCACTTAAGAAGTTCAACACAAAAAAATTAGATGGTGGGAGCCCTTAGAAGGGTGCTCCTACACCAGCTATAGAGGGCTCAATCTATTCTAAGACATGTGAGGAATTCATGTATCCTAGACCTGTTGTATTCTTGTTGGCTCGACCACGATGTTCAAGAGGTGATAGAAGACCTTTACCCTATAGTCCTAGAGGTCCTTTTCCTGTATATCCCATGTTAGCTATCTATTTATCCCCTGGGCCATATGACTTAGAAGGAACCTTTGATACTTTAGAGTCACTAGGTGGAACAACTTGGGATTCAGGTTCATCTTTGTAGAGCCATGCAAGCACAGCTTCATCTTCTTCAAATTCTTGCTTAGGTACTTTTTCTGCAACAAATTTTCCTTTATACGCCTCAAGAGGTTCCTTAGATTATGGTTTGGATTTTTTTAGAGCTTTCCCATAAGACTTAGGTGAGATAGGGAGAGATGTCAAAGACAAAACTAGCTCTATAGTATATTATCCCATACTATTTTCTTTGATATTGACCTCTTTTGCAATGTCTTCCATCTTAGATGTGGATGCTACATCTATTTTCTTAGTGGAAGATTCTTTGTTATTAGGAACACGTTTATCCAAATTTTCCTTCAATGCATTGCAAGTTGTTGACATATCAGCTGGAATGGTTACCTCTACTCTATCACAAGGAAATTTCAAGCACTGATGGTATGTAGAAGGAATAGCTTTCATTTCATGTATCTAGGGTCTCCCTAGAAGGATGTTGTAAGCCAAAGGTATATCAAGAACTTGACATATAGTATCTCTGATGACAGGACCTATTCTGATAGGTAGGACAATTCTTCCCTTGGAGGATCTTTCTTCTTCATCATATGCTTTGATAGTTATTTTCTTTCTAGGATCAATGGCCATTTCTAAAAATCCCAATTGTGTGATCAAGCTATAAGAACAAATATTTAGACCAGTGCCCCCATCTATCAAAACACGTTTGACATGATGGTTTTGGATCAAGACTTCAATATGCAAGGGCTGGTTATGCGAATGACTCAAGGAGTTATCATCGTCCTCTGAAAAGGAGATATACTATGGAGACGTAAGATGACCAATGATAGCCTAGAATCTATCTAAATCAAGGTTATCAGGAACATTGGATCCAAGTAGAGCTTTTTCTAGGATGGCTCTATGAGATGGAGATATCCGAAGCAACTCAAACATGGAGATTTTTTCATTAGTATGTTAGAGTTGTTGAATGATATTGTACGAAGTGGGCCTCGTGTCCTTAGGATTTGAAGATTTTGATGTTGCCCTTTGTTTACAAGCAGAAGATAGATTGAAAGTCACCTTAGGGACATTTGATTGATTTGGGATTTGTCCTTGTAGGTGTGCCTGAGCTTGTGATTGAGTAACTATGTTAGCTGATTGATTTTCTCTATCTCTTCTTACAATTGTGATGACATTGCAATGCTTAGATAGGCTTGGTTAAATCATATTGATAACAGTATTATTTCTAGAATAGGCATAATTGACCTTAGCACCCACATTAGGCTGAGAAGATGAATCTCCTTGACTGTGTTTTAGAAATGGTATGGTGAATGCTTTGTGATCATTATTTCTTTTAGGATTATCAATCGTGATTTCTCCATTATCAATCTTGTCTTGAATGGTATGCTTCAAGCACAAGTAGTTATTAGTTTTATGACCTTTACCCTGATGGAAATCATAGAATTCATTCTCTCTCCACCATTTCAGCTAAGGGAAGGATCAAATTGTTGGATCTTAGGCAAAGAGATGATGTTATTAGCCAGTAGAGTTCTCATAGTTGATTCCAAAGATTCTCCAAGAGGAGTGAAATTTTGTTTATTATCAGCGGACCAAGATTTGTATTTTGGCTTCTTTTGAGATGATTCGAGTACCTTTTGTTCTGAAGCTTTGATGGCTTGGGTACCAATGGTTAGATTGAAAGAAAGTGCCTTAGATGGGGCATGGAGATTATCAACAATGCCATCTATGATGATGCCCTTATTCTTGTTCCAATTTTTGATCTTATCCTTAGAACTAGATTCATACTTGTCCTTTTGAAGTGTGATGTCTCCTTTTTTCACAATTACTTTTTCAATTTTGATTGCATTGTCTACCATCTTATCAAAAGATGTATGATTTTCCATTTTTAAAGGGTAGTTGATTTTTGGAACAAGATTGTTGATGAAGATTTCAAGCTTCTCAGTTTCTGGAATAGGCCTAGCATATAGAGATAATTTGTTTCTCCATCTTTTGAGAAATGTCAGGAATGGTTCTCCTGGATATTGTTTGAGATTGCAGATATCAATCATGGTGACTGGATGTTGGATGTTGTAGGAGTATTGTTGATAGAACAATTTGATCAACTCCTCAAAGGTTTTGGTTGTAGGAGGCATCCTAGAGAACCAATGAATGGCTGACCCTCCCAGAGAAAGGGGGAAAAGATGCATCAGATATGTCAGTTTGTGCATGAACTCCATAGATTGAGTACCGAATTCTCTAACATGATCTTGAGGATCAGAGTTTCCATCATACTTATCATATTTCAACATTTCTACCCTCTTAGGGAATGGTGGCATATACAAGTCTTTATCGAATGGAAAAGGACATAGGGTCTCCATGGAGAACTCCTTAGGTTCTTTTTCTTTTTCCATTTTGTTAAGTTTTACTTGCATGGAATGCATTTGTTTCATCATAGCTGTAATAGGAGTTTCTTCCTCATGTGTAATGATGTCTTCCACATTAAAGTTGGGAGGAAGTTTAGCTCCTTGATGAGCTAATTCTAGAAAGTATGTTTCTCTATCTTCTTTCAAGAAATGTTTCATCATTTTTTGAAGTTGTCATCATTTTGATATCGAGCAATTTTAGAAGGTGTAGGTTCTTGATCCATACCATGTTGAGACTGATGTCCTTGGGACCCATGATGTGTCCCTCCATGAGACATGTTAGGAGTTTTAGGGCTCCCTAGATTAGATTGAGGAGGGGTTTGTTGATTACCTTTGTGAGTTGATGGAGGGGGTATGTAACCAGTTTTCAATCAAAAATTGCCAAGACCATCATCTTCATAAAGACTAGAATTGTAGAGTTGCTCAAGAGTTGGACCTATGTGAGTAGACAAAGTTGCAGTGTTAAGTGCTTCTCTAGATTTCTTGTGAGAGGAAGCTCTAGTCTCCACCATTAACCTTGGGTGAAGCAAAAGAATATGATGAAGACAACTGAAGAAAGATTTGATTCAAGAAGATCAAATGACACAACCTTGTCAAAGTTTGATTGATTAAGGATAAGATTGGATGTAAATGAAGGATACTATGCCCTAGATGTATGGGTAGATGCCCAAAAGATAGCGGACACAAGTTCACAACACTTAGCCATTTTGAAGATTGATTGAAGATTGATAGTTATGACAAGGTTTTGACATAAGATGAAAAAGATTCAAATTGATTAAACAGAAGGCTGAATCAGTCTCAAGAAGCCACTTTAGGAAAATGATTGGATTCAATCTAGTTTCTTCTCTATTCCTGACACAGTGATTTTCTTGGTAGACTTTGGAAATAGGCTGTAAAAGCTGGGTTTCTAATGGTTTTTAACACTTTCTGACAAATTTTTAGACTTTTCTCAAATGACTTTCTATAGGCTCATATGATAATGTGTAGGTTATGAAATGACAATTTAAGAGCTCGTATGATAGTTTCAAAACTCGCATGACAGTTGATAGTAGGATTTTTGACTTTTGTTATTGATTGGTGGAAAAACTCATACGACACTATACCAGCTATCATATGACAATAAGAGGGTTTTGAAAAGACAATAGCCAAAACTTGTATGGCTTTTTAACTTTACGAGATGACTTTTGACTCCAGAAAGGTGTTCGACATCAGATTTTGCAATTTTTAGGTTTTTAGTTTCAAATTGTTCACAAAATTGTCTGTCCAGATTTGAAGATTGTACTAGATTGATTCATTCTTAGTAACTAGATAGATAAAAAGGCACACAAAATAAAAAGCAAGTGATTTCAAGCACATCTAAAAACAATGAACAAGGGACAAAGCAACCCTATGCACGAACAACCAAGTGAATGAATGTGCTAATCCCTAGGAGTGCTAACAGTGTATGTTCCAAAATTTTTTGCAATAACGCACATATTCCTAGAAAATGAAAATTTGGCCTCTCTAGGGTTTGTAGTAATGGTTTGACTCTGCAACTTTTGTGATCTCAAGAGGGTGAACTCCAATCTAGGTGCATCAGGGTTTTGACATAGTCTGAGAAATTAATCAATAAGGAGCTGCTAGGGATATTTGACAACCCAACAAGAGACCACACCTATGAAGATTTCCTCCACAAGGACATTTATATAGCGGCTGCTACTACCACGGTGAAAATGGCTATTACCACTTGAGGTTCCATCCATGTGATTGACCCAATTAAGGAATGTCCACTATAGTTAACCCTCTCTAAAGGTGACTCATAAAAGATACCACATGGAGATTGGTTCCAAATTCAAGGATTTGAGTTTCTGATACTACCCAAAAAGGGAGTAGAGCATAGTCCTCTAGCCTTTTCACTTTTAACCAAATCAAAGTAGATAGATCAATCTGACACGCTAAGATCAAGATTATCTCACAAAGATCTATAATTTTGACCACTTATGATCTATCAACCTCTCTAGAGAGAGAATGTATCAATCAGAAGCTGAAGACGCAAAAATCTAGTAGAACATGAGACGCTCTCAGTAACCTCCCTACCTACAAGGGTTCTCTCATTGAGAAGAGCTTCACTAGAAACCCACTCTCTCAAGAACCACAAATAGTGTTCATAGGGCCTATTTACTATGTGTAACAGATATGCAGAAAGAAAATCTACATTCATTTTATAGCCCAAAATGAAATCTGTGATATGAAAGCAATAAAGGTCACACAAGCTTGACACGTGAGAGTTTGTTTTAGTCCAAATCAAAATGTTATCAACTGAGAAGATTACCTAAATTCCTCACAATGCGCTTAGTAGATTCTTACCTATTTTTAGCAATTCTCACACTTTTTCCAATTAGAACCAGCAAATACCAATAAAAAATAGAAGATTTCAATTGTTAATGTTAGTTGTTAGTCCAAATCTGGAAAAGTGCCTGAAAATATGAAATGACAATTGAATTTGGAGTCAAAACTCGTACGACACTGGGTTACCTACCATATGATAGTCTAGAAACTCGTACGATTGTGGGTACTTGTTCATACAATAATCGGGCTTTCAAATGACAATGTGTACACTCTGATACGAGCCTCAAAATCTAAACCTATCATACGACAGTGGACACCTCCCAAAGTGACTTTCTGACAAAAGTCGTATGAAAATGTACGAACAAAAAATGAAAATCACAATTTTGATCAAAAAATGACAAGAAATAGATAGAAATTGATAGAATTGGAATGGAAACCCATTTCAGGGCTCCACGGTGGGTGCCAAAAATGTGTGTGTGAATTTTGTACCTAGCTGTAGACACAACACTTTAGTAAAACATTAGAGGTTAGCAGAAATCAAAATCATGCAGTGAAATGGAAACTAATTTAACCAGATGATTTAATGCCTTCTAGTAGGTGCAAGTATGATATTCTCAGATTGGACCAAGATCAGTGACCTTGATGACACCTAAATGAAGGATTTGAATGCAAAATCTAGATATGAGATGAATGCAAATTAATCTATATTTTTGGATTTTCTATGCAATAAGATGAAATAAAACTGATATGGATCTATTCTATATGAAAAAATGATATGACATGCAATTAATCTAACAATGATATGCTAAATGATATGAATGCTAAAAAACAAATGAAAATCTCACAACAACTTTGATTCACAAAGATGGATTCTTCGATCACGAATTCGCCAGCATGAGGATGCAATTCGTGGATGGATCCCAAATGATGAGTTGAGGCCTTAATTTATAGAAATCCAAGACTTTGGAGGTGCATGGAAAAAGCCATAAATCACTCTTGATAAACTTAGGTTGATTAACTCACAAAAATCATGCAAATCAGCTTTTTAATTTAAATCAGAAGTTGAGATCAGCTTTCAACTCAAAAGAGAGTTGAGTTTATTTTTAAAACAACTTGAATTGATTTTCTCATTTAAAGTTTAACTATTTTTTGGATGTGCATAATTAATTATGAATTAATTAAATAAATAAAGTGATTTATCCTCAACTTAACTGATTTAAAAAAAATAAAACAATTGATTTATGGGTTAATCAATTATTAAATCAAACTTTTATTCAAAAACTATATTATTAAATTTGACAATTGACATTAATTAATTAAAAAAGAATTTAATCAATTAGTCATAGGATATTTGATTTATTGTCAAAATTTAAATAATACAATTTAGAAATAAATATAATTAAATCCAATTAAATAATTAAGTGGCAGTATTAAATCTAATTAATTAAATATTCAGAATATTCAATTAATCAAACTTTAAGATAAATAGGATTTATCAACAAATAATCATTAAATTAAAGATAATTAGGATAAATAGGAATAAGGAATATTCCTCGATGCAAAATTTAGGATAATCAATTAAGATTCGATAATGTGCTGATGTGCCTTAGGTTAGGACTTTGATGTCTATTTCGTTCGATGTGTCGATATAGGAGGTTAATGAACCTATAGCCCATTTTTGGAGAATTACAATAAGACCCCTTAGGACACACTTGAGGATTTCAATGTGTCAATAGGGGTCATGGGGACTTCTTAGGGGTCCTAATGCATGATAAAGTGTACTAGGACCCCTAAAAAGTCCCCATGACCGCTATTGACACATTGGAATACTCAAGTGTGTCCTAAGGGGTCTTACGACCCCTTAGGACACACTTGAGCATTCCAATGTGTCAATAGGGGTCATGGGGACTTCTTAGGGGTCCTAATGTGTGATAAGGCATACTAGGACCCCTAGGAAGTCCCCATGACCCATTTTGACACATTTTGAATGATCAAGTGTGTTTGAAGGGGTCATAGGACCCCTTAGGACACACTTGAGCATTTGAATATGTCAATAGGGGTCATGGGGACTTCCTAGGGGTCCTAACATGTGATAAGGTGTACTAGGACCCCTAGGAATTCCCCATGACCCCTTTTGACACATTTGAACCCTCAAGTGTGTCTGAAGTGGTCGTAGGACCCCTTAGGACACACTTGAGGGTTCCAATATGTCAAAAGGGGTCATGGAGACTTCCTAGGGGTCCTAACACGTGATAATGCATACTAGGACCCCTAGGAAGTCCCCATGACCCCTTTTGACACATTTGAATGCTCAAGTGTGTCTGAAGGAACATACAACACCTTAGGATACACTTGAGGGTTCCAATGTGTCAAAAGGGGTCATGGGGACTCTTTAGGGGTCCTAACGTGTGATAAGTTGTACTAGGACTCCTAGGAAGTCCCCATGACCCATTTTGACACATTTGAATATTCACGTGTGTCTGAAGGGGTTTGACGACCCCTTAGGACACACTTGAGGGTTCCAATGTATTAAAAGGGGTCATGGGGACTTCCTAGGGGTCCTAGTACGTGTGATAAGGCGTAGTAGAACCCATAGGAAGTCCCCATGACCCCTTTTGACACATTTGAATGCCATAAGTATTTCATTTTCTTCCTTAACCCCATGAAGTTCATATAAAGTACATGTATGGCAACCTTCATAGTATTTAGGAGGCACAAATTGGTAACAATTGGAGTAGTAGGAATCAAAAAATGCACACCCTTCTTCACCAAACTGTATAGATGGGCAACCTGCAATACATCTGGAAGTAGAGCTACTCCCTTCACTTCGGGCCATTGCAAATTAGTGGAAGGTTTCTGCTCTTCCCTCCAACAAAATAGCTTATTTCAATGACCGCCCATGAATTTTTTAAATGGCTGATTGATTTCCCTTGCTTCTTTCAATGGCCATCCATGATTTTTCTGCAATCTTCCAACCTTTCATACATAGTTGTAAAATACATATTAATATATGATACATATAAAATAATATATAATATATGATATATAATGTAATATTTAATATTAATATATATTAAATAATATTTAATGTAAAATATATATTATATAATATTTAATATATAATTGATATTATATAATATTTAATATATATAATATATAATCTAATATATATTTTTTGATAAATAATATATCATATGAAGGGTGGAGAAATGGGAGGGAGAAAGGGGTTGGAGAAATTAAGAGAGAGAAAGGGGAGGGAAAAGTTAAAAATCAAAAGTCTGCCGGCATTTTCAGGTACCCGAAAATATCAGGTACATGAAAATATTAGGTTCCCAAAAATATCGGGTACCCGATTAGGCTCGGTATTGCTTTTTGCACCAAACTTACATGGTCAATTATTGAAATGTCTCAAAACCATGTTTTTCCCCCGTTTCTCTGAGTTTCAGACTTCGACCATGTAGCTGACGACTTTTTTTTCACCCAAATTTGATGAAATGAAAAGGGTATCTTAAGGAGATTATCAACTTTCTATCGATATAATTGCTGTCAAATTTTGAATTCGGTAAGTAATTATTAGTTATTTTCTAATTGAGTTACCTCTAAAGTGCTGATTTATATACTGATTGAAAAATGAGTATAACTTTCAGACGGTATAACATTTTAAAATCCGAAAAATGCGTCACATTCTATGCTTCACCTACTATAAGGATTTTTTTTTTGAATTTTGTAAAGTTTTGAATGAGTTAAGGTGGTCAGATACAGGAGTTTTTTTAATCTAAAAACATTGTAGCAGAAAATTCATAATTAATTATTTTTTGGAATAAAATTAAAAAAAATATGCGTCACTTCCGAGCATGAGTTTACTACTTATATATAAAATATTATCATTTGATTATGATTAAGGTGGTCAAACATATACCTACTTATTTTTTTCTAGAAATTTTTGTACTACTGCATTGAAACATATACTTTTCACCAATCATACTAACTTTTTTTC